>JBBPBX010028016.1:0-18070 GCA_038048925.1 Garcialebias charrua
ACATATATATATACTGTATACATATATATATATATATATATATTTATATATATATATATATATATATATATATATATATATATATATATATATATATATATACAGTGGTGGGCAACGCTAATCCAAAAATTAGTTCCGCTATTTCTAAAGCACTAATTAATTTATTTAGGTCCGCAATTTCAAAAGCACTAATGTCTTATGAAAATTAGGGGAAGCTAATTCTAATCCGCTAATTAAATTCAACAATTGGTAGCAGCAAGTTATGCAATATTTGCACTACACTGCCAACTAGCGGTGCATGAACTGTTATACAGTAAGTTGTTTGAGTTTCAGAGTATTTAGTTTGGTTCTCTTCAACAGGTTTGACAAGGACAAAATGTACCCATTCCAAAGTCTGTTAGCTAAACTGCTGACATATTTGGCTGTTTTTTTTTCTTCTTTTGTTACTTTTAGTACCACTAGATCGCATGTGTCAAACTCAAGGCCCGTGGGCCAAATCCGGCCTACCATAACCGTTTCTGTGGCTCTCTACACCCTAGAACTTCAAGATAACAGTTGTAAGCATGTTGCTCTCAGGTGGTGGGTCCCCATCCCTACACTCCCTGGTCTCTCTGTTAATTGTCTTGCTTATCTCCTCCATTTTGTTGTCCAGGTGTTTGTGATTGTCATGCTGTGTGTTCATGTACCTGTATATAAAGTCAGGGATTTTTTAATTGATAAAGCTCTGTATATGTTGTATAACACAATCATTGTTCCACATTTAATCTATTGTATTGAGGTTTGGGGAAAAGCGTGCAAAACAATTACAAAGCCTGTTTTTATTTTACAAAAGAGAGCTGTAAGAGTAATCACCAGAAAACATTTCAGTCACCCATCAAACACCTTGTTTCTTCAGCTAAATTTATTGAAATTCCAGGAATTGGTAGAATATAGTATTTTATCAGTTATGTATAGGGCTCATAATAACACATTACCTTTAAATATCCAAAGAAATTTAGACAAAGTTATTACAATCTTAAAGGGACAGATATTCATCAAACCACAATTCAGAACCAGCTTAAAGGGACGGTCTACCTCAATTCAGGGAGTTGGATTGTGGAATGTTCTGGAGAGTGATGTTAAAAATGCAAAATCAATGTATACATTTAAGAAAAAGGTCAAAAAGGACTTGCTCAAAAACTATATATGATGTAGCTTAGTGTGTTTGTGTATTACACTTATGTTGTACTTATGATGTAGCTTAGTGTGTTTGTGTATTACAGTTAGAAAAATTAAGTAGAGTTATTCATTTTGTGATGTAGTTTGTGTATTACAGTTAGAAAAATTAAGTAGAGTTATTCATTTTGTGATGTAGTTTGTGTATTACAGTTAGAAAAATTAAGTAGAGTTATTCATTTTGTGATGTAGTTTGAAGGTTATCATTGGTTGAACAAACTGTGAAATAAGGGGCAGATATAATAAGATTTCATCTTCTTTCTGCTCCTTTCATTTTATCCTACTTGTATTCTTGTATCTGATGAAACTGTTTTGTATTGTTCTTTTAAAATGAATGAATAAACATCAAATCAAATCAAATCAACGGCCCAGTCAGAGTCCAGAACCTGAACCTGAAGGTGGGACCTTCAGAGAGCTGAGCAGAAACCTCAAAGAACTGAAGCAACAATGGAAAGAAGAGTGGGTCAGAACTCCTCCAGAACCAGGAGAGAGACTGATGAAGTCCTGCAGAGAACCACAGAGGGTTCTGCTGCTGAAGGAGGTTCTGTTGGGTCAGAGGCACAAGCTGAGGTTAAATTTTAATGATTTTAGAACTTGTTAAAGATCATCCATCCAGCCATCCAGCTAACTGTCTATTCATCCATCCATTCAACTGTCTATTCATCTATCCATCCATCCAGCCAGCCATCCAGCTAACTGTCTATTCATCCATCCATTCATCTATCCAGCTAACTCTCTATCCATCCATCCATTCAGCTAACTGTCTATTCATCCATCCATTCATCCATCCACCTAACTGTCTATCCATCCATCCATTCAGCTGACTGTCTATTCATCCATCCATCCAGCTAACTGTCTATTCATCCATCCATTCAGCTAACTGTCTATTCATCCATCCATTCAGCTAACTGTCTATTCATCCATCCATTAAGATAACTGTCTATTCATCCAGCCATTCAGCTAACTGTCTATTCATCCATCCACTCAGCTGTCTATTCATCCATCCATCCAGCCAGCCAGCCATCCAGCTAACTGTCTATCCATCCATCCATTCAGCTAACTGTCTATTCATCCATCCATTCATCCATCCAGCTAACTGTCTATCCATCCATCCATTCAGCTAACTGTCTATTCATCCATCCATTCATCCATCCAGCTAACTGTCTATCCATCCATCCATTCAGCTAATTGTCTATCCATCCATCCATTCAGCTAAAAGTCTATTCATCCTTGTATCTGATGAAACTGTTTTGTATTGTTCTTTTAAAATGAATGAATAAACATCAAATCAAATCAAAAATAAGTCTGTATCTCTGTGTTTATCGTTGTCCTGGCATTGTCTCCTGTTGCCTCTGTCTCCTGAGTTCCTTGTGATTCCCTGAGTATGTAAGTTTGCTGCTAATTTATGTTCTTAATTTCTGTGGCCGTCGCGGACGCCATTTTGAAGAGTCCTAATGGTGAACTACTTTTTTTAAATCCAGCAGATTTGACCATTTCGTGAAACTCTCAAGCTCAGAAAAACTTGTGCTATAACGTCAGCTATGAAATATATTTTTTCTCAGCAAAGAAATAATTGTTTTACCGTGTTTTGTTGTAAAATCCTGGCTTCTTTGGCCGTCGCGGACGCCATTTTGAAGAGTGCTAATGTGGCAAACTTTTTTTAAAAATCCAGACGCGTCGCGTAGGCCGCTGAGAAACATCCACAAGTTCACCCTCCATGTTAAAAAGTCTTCGTCTGACTCTTCGAAAACAAGCAATAAGGCTGCAGAGTAACACACTGGCTGCTAACTGCTATAGAGAGAGCACACACCAAGAGACTGAGGGGGACGCTTTTGTCACGGACCACATCCGGCGCTGACAGGATATAGTCTGTTAGCTGTCGTCCGAGCTCGTAAATACATTATTTCGTTTTTACTGATAGATAATTAGTTATTAGCGGTACTGCATTTTAAATAAAAATAGCACAAATCCGCTTATGAATTATAAAACTTAGTCAATCCGCTGTAAAGCTAACAGATTATTTAGCTACGCTATAAGCGGATTAGCGCATTAGCGCTACCTAGCGGTCGGAGGCCCACCACTGATATATATGTATATATATAGTATATATATATATATATATATATATATATATATATATATATATATATAGTATATATATATATATATATGTATATATATATATGTATATATATATATATAATATATATATTATGGGCGGCCGTGGTGTAGTGGTAATGGCAGTCGTCCCCCGATCGGAAGGCTGGAGGTTCGAATCCCGGTTACTCACACCATGTGTCGTTGTGTCCCTGGGCAAGACACTTAACCCCGAGTTGCTCCCGGTAGGACTGGAAGGCGCCTTGCATGGCAGTCACCGCTACCGGTGTATGAATGTGTGTATGAATGTGTGTATGAATGGGTGGCTGGTTGGTATTGTTGTAACAATATTAGGGCGGTAAGGTATTTAAACACTTACAGGGCCACCATTATTGTAATAATATAGGACTTATTGGTCAGTTTACTGACTTACCTATATTTTAGATGCGCAGGTCTGAGCAGAGTTTATCTGCACAAACTTACCACCAATTCGCGAGTTCACCCTTTTTCAGATATTAAATTGCTTTAACTGTGACTAGGAAAAATGTAATTTCACGAGAGACTTCAACTTATGTTGGTCCATCAGAAAATAGACCTTTTATTGAAATAATCATACAATTACATTAAACATTTGTATCGATATTAGCTCTGATTTACTAACTACGTTGACAAGAATTCAAATTAAAACAAACAGACAGTTAGAACTTAAACTGTTGGCACATTACTTAGTTTCACTGTGTTAAGAAAAGGAAGAAATAGACTGAAAGATAAAAGATTGAAAGCTAAGTTAACCTAAGTTGATTATTTGAACCAACCAGGGTGGCAGCCTTCCCATACAGGTCTCAGCTGGGCTTCTCACACGTTCAGAACACATCAACGCCTCGTTACCTGTTGACGATACGTCTTGGAGATAAGAGTTGAAGTTTTGTGGACACTAACGGACTGTGTTGTCCAGTTCACGTCCAGATGGCTTCCGCGTGTGTGAGCTGATTCAGACGAGCAAGAAGAACGCTTCTCCTGGCAGGAACGGAGCCAAGCGCGCTGACTGATTTTCAAAATAAACTTCAGAAAACAAATTCTTTCAGAAATGAGTGAAGGAATCACAGTAAGGCTTTACTGTGATTCCAGCTAAAACGTGGGTCTAGTTGACACAATGACCGGGACGTTTCCAGCTTTTCCAGAGGAGGAAACCAGTTGTTAGAAACTTTTCTCCTCGACCCACTAAAGTAAAAATAGGAAGTGGATCTTTATATGGGAGGCGGGGTCTTCCCCACCTCCTCAATAACTATTGGCTGGTTTAACAAAATAAGAGATAGATATTTCATCTGATAGGCAGAAATATCTATGATGATGATGATTTAAAATCTTGGCCGACCAGAAATGGGATGGAGTCCACTGTAGACACATGTACCGGATGGTAAATTGTCGTCTCGCCAATCTGCATGTGAACCATGGCAATAGCTGTCAGGGTTGTACCCATTTCTGAGAGTCCCCGCAACTCTATAGCACATTCTGTCAGGGGTATTTCTCTGTCAACACTGTTAGCGGCGGTCCGTAGCCTCTTAAACAGCTCGGCTGACATGACAGACACGTCTGAGCCGCTATCCAGGAGCACTTCTCGCGCGAAGACCCCTTCCAGTCTGAGTGGCAGGTAAGCTTTCTTAGCGTGCCCCATTCTCATAAATTTACACAGAAACCTTCTAGGTTTAAGCACACGCTTCTGTTTACGTGTACCTCTGTCTGTGCAATCTTCGTTGCTGTCAGCATCATGATGGTTGTCTGCCTCATGACCTTAGGGACGCTGAACATCAGTAATTTGTTTGCTGTCAGCATCTTTGTCAGTGTTGACGATGTGGTCAACTGTGTGCACTGAGTCGTTGCAAAAGGCAGTGCTACGCATCGCTTCATCAGGTTGAACAATGTTGTTTGTGTTATCATCAAGGACAACGTCACACGTTGTATCAACTTGGTCAACCACTGTAACATTCAAATCATTTGACAAACAACTTACCACCTCAGTCACTTCCGCGCGCGGAGGCGTCGTTTCCATAATCTGGAGCTTGTGTGACTCTTTGCATGTCTCGAACTGTGCAGTTCGAGGGGCAGAGGCAGGAGGGCCGCTTCTCGTGGGTACATGTTGGGACCAACCATTTTTCAAAGGGTCACGGCTCCCAGACATCAACTTCTCTCGAAGTTCACCCACTGTGAGACCTATGTCAAAACCTTCTTGGTTCGATCTGAACCATCTTGGTTCACCTAGAGAGCGAACACCTACCTTGTGTGGTTCACTGCTCATCTCAGGGTTTTCAACCTGAGGGGCAAAGGGAGCAGAACTCCCTGTGAACCGATCAGAGTCAATGTTCCAGCTGGAAACATACTGTTGTTTGTTATCATGAAAAACATGTTGACTTTCGCACTCTGTAGGAGAGGGAACCTCTTCTATTTCCTACGAGTGGGATGTGACCTTTTGACCTGGGCACACCACTGAGGGTGTCCTGGGTGGTATCCTTGTCTCAAAAACCCACGCAACGTAATCTTTTATCTTTTCCATGCTGTCCTTTTTGCAATCAAACGTTAAGCGAACACATTTCATTTGGAAAGGCATGAGATGCGTAGTGAAAAGACGTTTAAACTCCTCATCTTCCTCTAAGCCAGCGACAATTTTGCTCCCGGAGTAGGCCAAGAGGAGCCTGTCGTAGAACGACAGGGGACTTTCCCACGTATCCTGAAGGACGTTCCATGCAGCCAAGTAATTAGCATACGATGAAGCAGATTCTCCCACTTTGCGACAAGCACGGGCAGGAATCCCAAGGCCCCCACGCATCCATCTAGGATAGACAGGAGAAGAGGCCCCCTCAGTTGGTGCACGTGTTTGAACGTCCATCTGTGTACTGATTTTCTGTGAAAAATCAAGTAAAGTGGGTCTTATTTCACAGTGTGCAGTCTCACCATGTGATGCCTGCGGCAGTCAACATGGAGTCCAAGATGTGAAATCAAATAAAAATCAGTGATTTTTATTAATATGTCGACCTGTGACAAGGTCAACAAAATCGGACACCGTTGTGTGATCTTTGTGAAAATCAAAACAAAAGATGCCTCATGTGTGTTATTTTAAACTTGCAGTTTAAAATAACTGGGACAAACTTATTGCACAGAATTTATGATAAAAGTGTCAAGTTTTATCAAAAAACAGACATGTATGTCTGAATTCTGTGTAACTGTTCTGCTTGCAACATTTGATTATGTGTGAAAATCAAATGAAAGGGTGCTGTGTCCTCAATATTTCAAAATGTACACTATTCAAAAACAGGAAAGTTGAAATGTTAGAGGGAATTGCATCAAACTGTATTCTTAGATGCAACCAGCAGGTGGGTGTGCCACACCGGATAAGTTTATCACAGCGACTGCAATTTCTCTTCCTGACCGCTATAGAGGCGCTGTTGTCACCTGTGAGCGAAGCTGCAGCTCCTAACTATCACAAACGTCTAACAACGGACCAAAAACATCAATCAGAAAGATCTAGAGCCCTTATCGTGACAAAACTCTAGAACCCCAGGCTCAGAAAAACGAAATTATGTGAGCAAAATCGGTTGAACTTTGAAACTTTTTAAACTACGTTTAAAAGATTAAAAAAAAGTCGGTCCTCATAAAGCAGTTGTAGCTCCCGGTGTCACGTGACTCGGTCACATGGCGATCGGTAGCCTCTGAACAACTTACTCATACATCCACTAAAATCTCAAAAACACCGCGTTGAAACAGTCTTTTCAATGACAGTAACCGACAAACAAGCATGGAAACTTGTCTGGGACAAGCAGCTGAAGTGAAAGTTGACGAGGAGTGAGCTCCTCACCCTCTCAAGCGTCAACACTTACAGCACAATCGACCAATCACAGCAAAGACAGAACATGTAGTTCTAAAACTCAAGTGTTCATGGGAAATGTAGTCTTCCAAACCTGACGTCACTCACGTGTGACGTGCCGTTCGAGCGGTGCGTTCACGGACCTGCGGTCGGTCGAACGTTAGCGTGGAACGGACTTTTCAACGTTCTAAAACAGTCATAAATATCGCAAAACACCGCGGTTAAGCCAGTCTTCGACGATATCACGTGCATAGAACCCAAACAACACAGATAAACTGTCAGAAATGTGTGCAAAAATGAATCTGACAACCAGCAGTCTACAGAACCAACTTTTTTGAACACGACACACAATGGACCAATCACAGCGCTTGTGTAGCCAAATGCCTCGGAACCGCTAACGATAGCTCGACCCAAAGTTCTGGACACTCTATCACAAAATAAATGTAGAATACACCACAGAAAATACTGCCAATGAGACCAATCACATTCAGGCTACCTCCCACGCCTTCCAGAGAAGGCAACACGCTAACTGTTTAAACAACGGACTTTACGTCTATCGGAACCGGAGGTCGGAACGTCCGGTCCAAAGCCGATTGGGTTCACCCGAACCTCAGCCAACAACACGTTGTAACAGATTAGGTAAAATAGAGCAGCAAATGTGTGAAAAAGACCTTCAATAGCAATCCGCAGAAGTAATAAAATGAAGCAGAGGTGACACGGCGGTCACAACAATGAAAAATGCATGCAGCCTCACGACACGTTTTGAAACGTCTCACAAACACAAACATTCATTCATCCGTAGCTTCAAACATACGTTGAAATGTGAAAGAAAAGAATTCTAACGGGAAACGCACCAGACAATGCCACGATTAGCAATCTCTGAGACACTCACCAGCCAAAACTATTCTATAAGTCCACAACAGGATGCAGAACTATGCCAACAAATACCGTGACAATAGCTACCCAAAACAACTTAATAATCGTCTTAGGGACTCGGACGAGCCACCATTATATGTAACAATATTAGGGCGGTAAGGTATTTAAACACTTACTGGGCCACCATTATTGTAATGATATAGGAGTTATTGGTCAGTTTACTGACTTACCTATATTTTAGATGCGCAGGTCTGAGCAGAGTTTATCTGCACAAACCTTTCACCAATTCGCGAGTTCACCCTTTTTCCGATATTAAATTGCTTTAACTGTGATTAGCCAGAAATGTAACTTCACAAGAGACTTCAATTTATGTTGGTCTACCAGAAAATAGACCTTTTATTGAAATTATCATGTAAGTACATTAAACATTTGTATCGATATTAGCTCTGATTTAATAACTACGTTAACAAGAATTCAAATTAAAACAAACAGACAGTTAGAATTTAACTGTTGGCACATAACAAAGTTTCACTGTGTTAAGAAAAGGAAGAAATAGACTGAAAGATAAAAGATTGAAAGCTAAGTTAACCGAAGTTGATTATTTGAACCAACCAGGGTGGCAACCTTTCCATACAGGTCTCAGCTAGGCTTCTCACACGTTCAGAACAGATCAACGTCTCGTTACCTGTTGACGATACGTCTTGGAGATAAGAGTTGAAGTTTTGTGGACACTAACGGACTGTGTTGTCCAGTTCACGTCCAGATGGCTTCCGCGTGTGTGAGCTGATTCAGACGAGCAAGAAGAACGCCTCTCCTGGCAGGAACGGAGCCAAGCGCGCTGACTGATTTTCAAAATAAACTTCAGAAAACAAATTCTTTCAGAAATGAGTGAAGGAATCACAGTAAGGCTTTACTGTGATTCCAACTGAAACGTGGGTCTAGTTGACACATTGACCGGGGCGTTTCCAGATTTTCCAGAGGAGGAAACCAGTTGTTAGAAACTTTTCTCCTCGATCCACTAAAAAAAAATGCTGGAAATGGATCTTTATATGGGAGGCGGGGTCTCCTCCACCTCCTCAATAACTATTGGCTGGTTTAACAAAACAACGGATGGAGTTTTCATCCCATAGGCAGAAATGTCTCTTGACGGACAACAGGAAAACTGTTTACAGAATCGGCCAGATGGCCTGGCCTGTGAGCACAGAGAATATTATGGCTAACTTTCACAGACAAAACAGAGAAGGAAGTTGCAAGTTAAAAGTTTACCCTGAACTATGCCATAATATTAAAACCTGTTCTGCAAAAATAAACCAGCAGAAGGGTCAAACTCATGCAAGTAACAGATCATCATTAAATGACAAAATATACTGTAGATCAATTCTGAATTAACACACATTAAAGAGAAAGTTCAATCTGATTAATTAGTGTCCATTAATTCAAAATAATTGTAACAATAATAGTGTCACTTGTTTCCTTGAGAGCTTCAAGAAAGTGTAACACTTAGTTTCAAAGAGATGCAGAGAGGTGTACTTGAAGGTCAAGCCTAAAATATCAGAGATGAGGTGTTCCACTACAGTCCCCCTTTTTGGAAATCATCGCCTGTCCTTGGAGATGAGTTCCAACACGAAAGGATACCACCGAATGTCTCTGATCTCTATGTAATCCAGCAAGTGGAAAAAAAAGTCAAAAAAAGGTTCAAAATTATACTCCCATAATGTTTTTGGAAATTCCATATTGTTCGTAAGTAATCCCATTGAGGTAAGCTTTCAATCCTTTGGAAAACATAGTCTGTTAACCCATGGAAAACTGAGTCTGTGATCCTTTTTGAAAACAAAGTCTTATTATCCACAACGGTAATTCCACAACGATGGGGGTTATTGACTTCACCAGCAAGAATGGATTTTAATCAGCATGTAGAGGGGATCCCTCGATTGAAGCAGAGGAGGCGGCCCTTGGATGAAGGTTGAAGACCAACGTTGGATCAGCAGGTCCCCACATCGAAGGTTGCAGGCTGGATGGCTTCCAGTCGGTGCCACCCTGGTTCAATGTGTCATGCAATTATGTGGTTTTAGGTGGGCTTATGATTGGGATTTTACATTAGGCCCTACCTATATGCACCTGGTATGTAAGCTATCATGGATTAGATCAGCTACAATTACCAATTAAGGGGTGGATCAATGCTGTAAAAATCAGATATAGGGATCTATACCTATAGAAATGTGGAGGGCTTCTGTAACGAAGGCCTCTTCTTTCAAACTATTCCTCCATTCATTATTTAGTTTAGGTTAAACTAAAATAAAAAAAATGAAATCTAGTTTGGTCTAAATGTCTGTTGTCTTTTAGACGAACGACGCAAGATTTGGTATTCCCTATAAATTTTGAAGTCTATGGCGAGACTCATCAAAATGAATAGATCTAGAATAGAAACGATCAAATCGGTCCTACCTAAATGATTGGGAGATCAGTGTAGATTATAGTACCTGAAGTAGTATTGATCTACAATGACTCTTCAAAGATTGAGATCTTTAACAAAATGAACAGCATGTTGGCATAGTTAAATCCATTTAAGTCTTCAACTAACATTAATCAAAACCTCTTTTGGCTGGGAGTGTTCAGAAAACAATAACAACTTCAATAACACAAAAGTAGCAATTAAGCAACTAAAAACAACGTTTCACTACATCAAACTCACTCTGGTCGTCAGATTCCAACGTGTCACACACAAGAAAAACAGTTCTTAGCTTTATAACCGATGTCAATTAAATCCTGCAGATTTAAACGGTTGTTAAGGTTAGTTTTTGTTGTGGGTTTTATGCTTAGCGTTTCTAAGTTCTAGTTGGAACGGTTTCTTTTCGCAACTAGTATAGTTTAAACTGTTTAGTTTATTTACTATCCTGTGCTTGGACGACCTTATTTTCCCATGAAGTCTGTGAGTTTGCGAGATCTTTGTCGTTTGTGGGGTTATTGAAATCTTTGTCCTTGACATGGGCATGACCTAACATCACCCCCCTGTGGTCATGAGGGACCACGCACACGGGTGTGGACGTCCATCCATGGGCACGAGTTAGGATGCCTTTGTTTAGTTTAGGCTGTTTACGCAGCTTAGAGTAGACAGTACGCAAGAACTTCTTAGGTTTCGGCCAACGTTTCTCTGTACGTTTACCTCTTTCTGCGTAATTCAGGTGTGTCACAACTGTCGGCGCAGTCGCAGGTGTGTCTGACTGGTCAGACTGCGACGGGTCATTGTCGTTGTGGTGTACGTCTTCCTACTTTATGACTGAAGAGGTGCTCTTTGATTCTGTAAAAACTATGTCATCTCTGAGTAGTTCTAGATTCAAATGCTCTTGAACCAAGGTTTCATCAAAAGCTTGGCTGATGGCTGAATTATCTGTCCCAGAGGACAGTACAGCATCCTCGGTGTGGGACCCTCGGATCTCCACACCTTCCTCTACCTGTGGTAGGAAGTGAGAGTATGCCCCCCCTTTTGTTTGAGGAGGGGTCCTCAAAATCTGTAACCATGAAGTACAAGTGACTGTCAGCGTGTGGTAGACTGTCACTTTCTGGACTCAGATGTCCTTGAACCAAGACTTCACTGAAATCTTGGCTGTATGCTGAATTACCTGTCCCATAGGACAGTACAGCGTCATCGGTGTGGGACCCTTGGATCTCCACACCTTCTCCTACCTGTGGTAGGCAGTGTTCAGTGAGGGCTGAAGGTGTCAGCTCGCAGAGGAGTTCCTCATGATGGGCCAGAGTCTGGTCCAACTGTTGAGTCTCCTCTGTCTCACCTGTATTTGGAGGTTCACTTACCGGGCTTGTGGTCTCGGTTGGGGAATCCCATGTGACCTCAGCCGTACCTGCTGTTAGACAGTCAGTGTCCGGACCTTGGGGAGGCACCACGAATGGCAGTGGACTACTCACTGTGGCCCACATTGTCTGATTGCCATAATTTATAATCGCTTCAAAGCGATTTATAAAATCTTGGCCAACCAAAAATGGAGTCTGGAGTGAGTCACGTTCAGACACATACACCAGGTGGTATAGTGACATTTCGCCAATCTGCATGTGAACCATGGCTATTAGGGTTGTTCTCGTCTTTGCGAGGCCCTGTTGCTCACCATAAGTGTATTTCACAAAGGGTATTTGCCTGTCAACATCGTTAGCGGCGGTCCTTAGCTCCTCAAACAGTTCGGCAGACATGATAGACACGTCTGAGCCGCAAACCAGGCGTGCTTCTTGCTCTAGGACCCCTTCCAGTGTGAGTGGATGGTAAGCTTTCCTAGATATCCCCCTTTTTATAAAGTTACACAGAAACCGTTTAGGTTTTTCCACACGTGTCTGTGTACGTGTGACTCTGTCTGTGTAACCTTTGTCGCTGTCAGCATCATGATGGCTGTCTGCCTCATGACCTTCGGGACGTTGAACATCAGCAATTTGTTTGCTGTCAGCATCTTTGTCAATGTTGATGATGTTGTCAACTGTGTGCACTGAGTCGTTGCAAAAGGCAGTGCTGCGCGTCGTTTCATCAGGTTGAACAACGTTGTTTGTGTTATCATCAAGGACAACGTCACACGTTGTGTCAGCTTGGTCAACCACTGTAACATTCAACTCATTTGACAAACAACTTACCACCTCAGTCTCTTCCAAGCGCGGAGGCGTCGTTTCCTTAATCAGGAGCATGTGTGACTCTTTGCATGTCTCAAACTGTGCAGTTCGAGGGGCAGGGGCAGGAGGGCCGCTTCTCGTGGTAACATGTTGGGACCGACCATTTTTCAAAGGGTCACGGCGCCCATGCAACCGCCTTCGAATGTCACCCACTGTTAGACCCATGAGAGAACTCTTTTGGTTCAATCCGAACCATCTGGGTTCATCTAGAGAGCGAACACCTGCCTTTTGTGGTTCATTGCTCATCTCAGGGTTTTCAACCTGAGGTGAAAGAGGAGCAGAACTCCCTGTGAACCGATCAGAGTCAATGTTCCAGCTGGAAACATACTGTTGTTTGTTATCATGAAAAACCTGTTTACTTTCGCACTCTGTAGGAGAGGGAACCTCTTCTATTTCCTGCGAGTGGGATGTGACCTTTTGACCTGGGCACACCACTGAGGGTGTCCTGGGTAGTATCCTTGTCTCAAAAACCCACGCAGCATAATCTTTTATCTTTTCCATGCTGTCCTTTTTGCAATCAAACGTTAAGCAAACACATTTCATTTGGAAAGGCATGAGATACGTAGTGAAAAGACGTTTAAACTCCTCATCTTCCTCTAAGCCAGGGACAATTTTGCCCCCGGAGTAGGCCGAGAGGAGCCTGTCGTAGAACGACAGGGGACTTTCCCACTGTTACGACCCGAAGGCACGTAGCACACAAGGACACCAGACACAGAAAGGATGTTAAAAAAACAAAGTTTATTTTAGGCTCTCTGAGTCTGTGTCCTAAAAAAAAAAAGGTAATTAAAGAAAAATGTTGCACTTCTCAAAATCAGCTTCTGGATGATTAATAAACAAAAACTCAAAGTCAAGCAAGACACTCACGGCTCCTGGTCTTCAGCACCCAGCAGGTCTCCACATCAGAGGGTGTTGTGATTCAGCTTCCTCTTCTTAAACATGCAGCAGGTCTTCACAACAGAGGGAATCAGCTTCCTCTTCTTAAACACATGCAGCAACAGGTCTCAACAGAAGGTTTCAGCTTCTTCCTCAAACGCACATGCAGCAGGTCACTCTTCAGCTTCTTATGACAGCAGCAGGTCTTCACAACGGAAGGTTTCAGCTTCCTTTTCACACGGCTCATCAAACGGCCTCCTCAAGTGGATTCAACCACAACATCAAATGGCCTCCTCAAGTAGATTCAACCAAAACATCAAATGGCCTCCTCATCAGGCTTCAAATGGCTCTTCAAACGGCCTCCTCAAGTGGCTCCAAACAGCTCATCAAACAGATGGCTTCATGGTTCCTCTTCACACTGCTGATGCTTTTGCTGCTGCTGCTGTTGCAGACCTCTGCTCAGCTTCTGCTGCTGCTGCTTCATCAGGTCTGCTGTTTCATCTGCAGCTGCTTCTCCTGGATCAGGTCTGCTGTTTCTGCATCAGCTGCTTCTCCTGGATCAGCTCAGACCTCTTCTTGATCTCTGCTTGCTGCCACTCTCACTTGGAACCTCTTTCTGCTCTGTGGCTTGGACCTAATATAGGGAGAGAGAGAGCAACTACCTCCACCTACAGCTAATGAGCACCAGCTGAAATCAATTAGTCTCATACAGCCTCTAAACAGCTCATGCTTCTGCTCAGAATCTTTAAACAAAACCTCCAAAAAACGTTAAACAATTTTAGGTTCTGACTAAAATAAATTACATGCCTGGGGCATGTAACATCCACGTATCCTGATGGACGTTCCATGCAGCCAAGCAATTAGCATACGATGAAGCAGATTCTCCCACTTTGCGACAAGCACGGGCAGGAATCCCAAGGCCCCCACGCATCCATCTAGGATAGATAGGAGAGGAGGCCCCCTCAGTTGGTGCACGTGTTTGAACGTCCATCTTTGTACTGATTTTCTGTGAAAAATCAAGTAAAGTGGGTCTTATTTCACAGTGTGCAGTCTCACCATGTGATGCCTGCGGCAGTCAACATGGAGTCCAAGATGTGAAATCAAATAAAAATCAGTGATTTTTATCAATATGTCGACCCGTGACAAGGTCAACAAAATCGGACATCGTTATGTGATCTTTGTGAAAATCAAAACAAAAGATGCCTCATGTGTGTTATTTTAAACTTGCAGTTAAAATAACTGGGATAGCCTTATTGCACAGAATTTATGATAAAAGTGTCAAGTTTTATCAAAAAGCAGACATGTATGTCTGAATTCTGTATAACTGTTCTGCCATCAACATTTGATTTTCCGCAAAAATCAAATTAAAGGATGTTGTGAGTACAATATTTCAAATTGTTCCCCGTTTAAAACAGGAACGTTCAACATGTACAAATTACAGGAAGACTGCGTCTTCTAAAGTAACCAGCAGATGGGGGTGCCGCGTTGGATAAGTTTATCACAGCGACTGCAATTTCTCTATCTGACCACAATAGAGGCGCTGTTGTTACCTGTGAGCGCAGCCGTGAGCTGCTAAACATTCACAGACGTCTAACAACGGATCAAAAACAGCAATCAGAAAGATCTAGAGCCTTGACGTGACAAAACACCAGAACCCCAGTCTTATAATAGACGATTCGATGTGAGTAACATCGTTTAGGACAGGTAAAGTTATTCTTTAAACTGCGTTTAAAAGAAAGCGGTCGGACCCATAAAGCAGTTATAGCTCCCGGTGTCACGTGACCTGGTCACATGGCGATCGGCAGTCTCAGAGCAACTGACTCAATCCACCCATTAAAATGTCAAAAACACCGCGTTGAAACAGTCTTTTCAATGACAGTAACGGACAAACAAGCATGGAAACTTGTCTGGGACAAGCAGCTAAAGTGAATGTTGACGAGGAGTGAGCTCCTCACCCCCTCAAGCGTCAACACTTACAGCGCAATCGACCAATCACAGCGAAGACAGAACATGCAGTTCTAAAACCCAAGTGTTCATGGGAAATGTAGTCTTTCAAACCTGACGTCACTCACGTGTGACGTGCCGTTCGAGCGGTGCGTTCACGGACCTGCGGTCGGTCGAACGTTAGCGTGGAACGGACTTTTCAACGTTCTAAAACAGTCATAAATACCGCAAAACACTGCGGTTAAGCCAGTCTTCGATGATATCACGTGCATAGAACCCAAACAACACAGATAAACTGTCAGAAATGTGTGCAAAAATGAATCTGACTACCAGCAGTCTACAGAACCAACTTTTTTGAACAAGACACACAATGGATCAATCACAGCGCTTTTGCAACCGAATGTCTCGGAAATGCTAACGTTAGCTCGACCCAATGTTCTGGACACTATCACAAAATAAACGTAGAATACACCACAGAAAATACTGCTAACGAGCCCAATCACATTCAGGCTACCCCCCACGCCTTCCAGAAAAGGCAACACGCTAACTGTTTAAACAACAGAATTTACGTCTATCGGAACCGGAGGTCGGAACGTCCGGTCCAAAGCCGATTGGGTTCACCCGAACCTCAGCCAACAACACGTTGTAACAGATTAGGTAAAATGGAGTAGCACATGTGTGAAACAGACCTTCAACAGCAATCCGCAGAAGTAATAAAATGAAGCAGTGGTGACACGGTGGTCACAACAATGAAAAATGCCTGCAGCCTCGCGACATGTTGTGAAACGTCTCACAAACACAAACATTCATTCATCCGCAGCTTCAAACATACGTTGAAATGTGAAATAAAAGATTATTCTAACGGGAAACGCACCAGACAATGCCACGATTAGCAATCTCCGAGATACCCACAAGCCAAAACTATTCTATAAGTCCACAACAGGATGCAGAACTATGCCAACAAATACTGTGACAATATCTACCCAAAACAACTTAATAATCGTCTTAGGGACTCGGATGAGCCACCATTATATGTAACAATATTAAGGCGGTAAGGTATTTAAACACTTACAGGGCCACCATTATTGTAATAATATAGGACTTATTGGTCAGTTTACTGACTTACCTATATTTTAGATGCGTAGGTCTGAGCAGAGTTTATCTGCACAAACCTTTCACCAATTCGCGAGTTCACCCTTTTTCCGATATTAAATTGCTTTAACTGTGATTAGCCAGAAATGTAACTTCACAAGAGACTTCAATTTATGTTGGTCTACCAGAAAATAGACCTTTTATTGAAATTATCATGAAAGTACATTAAACATTTGTATCGATATTAGCTCTGATTTAATAACTACGTTGACAAGAATTCAAATTAAAACAAACAGACAGTTAGAACTTAAACTGTTGGCACATTACTTAGTTTCACTGTGTTAAGAAAAGGAAGAAATAGACTGGAAGATAAAAGATTGAAAGCTAAGTTAACCGAAGTTGATTATTTGAACCAACCAGGGTGGCAGCCTTCCCATACAGGTCTCAGCTGGGCTTCTCACACGTTCAGAACACATCAACGCCTCGTTACCTGTTGACGATACGTCTTGGAGATAAGAGTTGAAGTTTTGTGGACACTAACGGACTGTGTTGTCCAGTTCACGTCCAGATGGCTTCCGCGTGTGTGAGCTGATTCAGACGAGCAAGAAGAACGCTTCTCCTGGCAGGAACGGAGCCAAGCGCGCTGACTGATTTTCAAAATAAACTTCAGAAAACAAATTCTTTCAGAAATGAGTGAAGGAATCACAGTAAGGCTTTACTGTGATTCCAGCTAAAACGTGGGTCTAGTTGACACAATGACCGGGACGTTTCCAGCTTTTCCAGAGGAGGAAACCAGTTGTTAGAAACTTTTCTCCTCGACCCACTAAAGTGAAAATAGGAAGTGGATCTTTATATGGGAGACGGGGTCTTCCCCACCTCCTCAATAACTATTGGCTGGTTTAACAAAATAAGAGATGGATATTTCATCTGATAGGCAGAAATGTCTCTGACGGACAACAGGAAAACTGTTTACAGAATCGGCCAGATGGCCTGGCCTGTGAGCACAGAGAATATTATGGCTAACTTTCACAGACAAAACAGAGAAGGAAGTTGCAAGTTAAAAGTTTACCCTGAACTGTGCCATAATATTAAAACCTGTTCTGCAGAAATAAACCAGCAGAAGGGTCAAACTCATGCAAGTAACAGATCATCATTAAATGACAAAATATACTGTAGATCAATTCTGAATTAACACACATTAAAGAGAAAGTTCAATCTGATTAATTAGTGTCCATTAATTCAAAATAATTGTAACAATAATAGTGTCACTTGTTTCCTTGAGAGCTTCAAGAAAGTGTAACACTTAGAGTTTCAAAGAGATGCAGAGAGGTGTACTTGAAGGTCAAGCCTAAAATATCAGAGATGAGGTGTTCCACTACATTGTAAAGCGCTTTGGGGTCCCTCACAGGGGGCTAGAAAGCGCTATATAAATAAGTTCCATTTACCATA
>JBBPBX010028016.1:19025-29939 GCA_038048925.1 Garcialebias charrua
TATATATATATATATATATATATATATATATATATATATATATATATATATATATATATATATATATATATATATACAACATCTCCTTTCTACATTTGTCACAACACATGTGAATCTGCCAGTCAGCCAAAATGTTGCAGAAGGTGTAGCCAAGACATTTGTGCTCAGTAAGTCATGATACCTTAGTATTATTTATTGATTTAATTGCTTGTGGTATGAAAGAAAATTTTGTTCTGTTTCTTGAGAATAAAGGAAGGCCGTACCTTCGCCCTGAAGGAAGCAGCTCAAATGAAATTATATGTTGTAATGTACATATATATACTGTATATATATATATATATTTTTTTTTTATGTATATGTAAGTACTGTATAAAATCACACTTACAGTATGTCAGAACACAACCTGTCTCTGCATAACATTTTCCACATGTGAATCTGTTACAAGCCATCAGCCAAGCCAATTAGATTGGAATGTTTGCCATTAATTCGCAAACAATGGACACAAGTCCCCCAGCATATCCCCCCAAATGCATTCTCCTCCTACAAAAACCTTCACATTTACACGCAGAAGGAAAAAGTCTCCAGGCATGCTTACTCAAGGATTACAAATTCCTAAAAAAAAGAGCCATTTTGCTGGGCTCTGGTAAAGATTGTACTGATTTAAATATTCTGGGATTTCCAGTGTTAATACAACCCTGACTCTGACAAACTTTTTTTAGTAAAAGCTGTTTCACAATAGAACAAAGTAAACAAACTTACTTGATCATTGTTTAGAAAATATAATGGAGGGAACTCATATGTTTAAACTTTTTCCAGGTGCACGTTTCCTCTGAAGCATCTCCGGCACCTCTGACACTAGTATGTAAATGTCCAGGACTTGAGGAGACCTGTTGCTGGAGTTTCTGTAGGACCTGACAAGATAAGTAGTTGGAGGTTCTGTACAACCTAAGGAGACCAGCTGTTGAATGTTTTGGATGACTTGAGGAGACCAGCTGTTGGGGATTTTAGAGGACCTGTTGAGACCAATTATTGGAGATTCTGTAGGGCTTCAAGAGGTCACTTGTTGGAGGTTTAGGAGGACCTAAGGACACCAGCTGTTGGAGGTTGTGGATGACCTGGGGAGAACAGTTGGTGGATGTTTTGGAGGACCGGAGGAAACTAGCTGTTGGAGGTTTTGGAGGACCTGAGGAGACTCGCTGTAGAAAGTTTAGGAGGACCTTAAGAAACCATTTGTTAGAGGTTTTGTACCATTCTGGTCTGATGAAGGACTCTAGGAAGCATATGTTCTAAAACCTGTATTTCTGCAGTGATAGGATTCTTGTCAGATGTGTAAACTTGCAATGCCAGATGCACTAATTCACCAGCTGGTTTTGAATCAGGTATTTTCATGACCTTCTTTGGCTCCTGGAAAAACATTTTTTTAAATATGCTGATGTCATCAAGTTTAAATTAAAGTTTTTGTCTTTAGTTTCAACATTTGATACAAATACTGTGTTCCACGGTGAATAAAATACGTAGTTAATGAGATGTGCCGATCATGGAAATCTATTTATTTTTATTTTAAACAATACACTATTTTTTTAGAATCATACATGTAAATACAAAGTGTCTGGTTTATTTTATTTTAGCATTTTATTTTATCTGTGCATAAGAAACTCTAAAAAATACATAATACGGTCAGTTTTGCACAGATAATAAAATGTGATGGTGTTGCAGACTGGTCCTGAATTTAAGCTTACTCTGAGACTAATACATCCTACTTCTACAGATTACCTTGACTGTTTAAGATGCTCCTAATTAGCTGTACTTCATATGTCTTCCTTTTCTGATGCTTTTCTAAGGTGGATGGTTGGTTTTACTCCACCTTAAACTGTCCTTAAATAAATCTGATTGGTGCAGAGGTGATGGCCGTCAGTGTGTTGTACCTGTCAGGGACTGGGTGACGGCGCTCTCGTACAGAGGAACTCCTTCTCCGGCGTTGTTGAAAGCCTTCAGGGAGATGACATAGTGCGAGCTGGGCTCTGAGGGGTAGACAAAGGGCTTAATTTGAGCTGGATCCTCCCAGAACAAGTTCTGAGAAAGCTCTTATTTTGACAGGGTGCGACAGGGTGCTACAGGGTGCGTAAAACCGTTTGCTTGGATCCGGTAACTCTCAGGCCTAATAATAATTAATTTATGAACAAATTTGACAGCCTTGAATGAATAAAACCTGTATTGGATATGTAAACTGAAAATAATTACATAAAAAATAATTTTAAACATAACAAGCTTCCTAATATCACACCAGAGCTTTCACTTTGCATTTTTGCTTCTGCTCTTAAAAAATCTCTGCCATTAAAAGTTCAAAGTCATGGGCAATTTTATTAAAAAACACAAAAATGTAATTAAACGTTTGGTTTACTATGCATAAGTTCCTGTATGCTGGTGAACAATCTGATGTTTTAGTGTTTTAGTGTTTAAATGGTTACTGTTGCATCGAGGGGACTGAGAGAAAGGCAATTTCAATCCTGTGTATGTCCTGTACATATTGCAGTTTTGACAATAAAGTTGACTTTGACTTCAACTTTGATGTGTGAATGACTACAGGAGTTATTTGAACTTTCACTGATTTGCAAAGAAGAGATGATGATCTTGGCAAATAAAGTGCAGTCAGAGTATTGAAGCGATGTCTGAGCGACCCAGATGCTTTTGTGAATTGAGCAAGAGGTGAACTGAGAGTAAATCTTTTCTAACCCAGTGACAAAGTGCTACATATTAGGCATTTATTTTCTAATTGTGACCAAAAACTTAAAGCACTGCTTGTTGTCCCACGATACGGAGCAGGGAGGAGGATGAGGAGGCAAACCTGACCGCAATGTTGGATATACTAAACAAGTAGTAGATAAGAAATGATCCTGCACTTAATACACTTGTAAATCACACATAAAGCATTGAAAAGTAAATTATAAATATGAAATGGCATCCACTTTATTAAAAATTTTCTGGGGGAGGACCCCCAGACACTCACCCACTAACTTCCCCGATTTCCTGGCCCGCCCGCTAGATGTGTTCCGGCATTGTTTGATTTATAAATTAAGCACTGGTTAGACAGGACGACAAATTTTAAATACCACTCAGCAGTAACATTTTAACACGTCAGACATTAAACTGATTAATGTCAAGCAGGAGTGACAGGAAGCTTTCATATATTTTCCTTTGTCGTTCTTGTTTCATTCAACCTTTATTTAGTCAGGTAAATCTTATTGAGCCTCGAGGGCTCATTTACGAAAGCGACCTGCTACAAACTAAAGAATGATGAACAACAATGATACAAATACATTAAACAGTAAACAAAAGAAAAGAAAAAGTAGCAAAAACATTATACCATACCATACCATACCAGTTTTTTTATAAAGCACTTAAAAATACAGCAGCAGCCGTCCGAAGTGCTGTACAAGAATAAAAACAAGCACATAACAATAAAAACAATCAATCTCAATCATATAAATATCAGAACATCACAAGTAAAATAATACAACATTAAAACAGAGATGTGAACTCATTCTGGTTTAAAAGCCAATGAAAACATATGTGTTTTTAAACGAGTTTTAAAAACAGATATTGATGGGGCCTGCCTGACCTTCAGTGGCAGCTCGTTCCACAATTTAGGAGCCAGAGCTGAAAATGCTCTGTCTCCTCTGGTCTTATAAAAGGTTTTCGGGACTGCTAAAAGCATCTGGTCAGCGGATCTAAGAGCACGTGATGGCACATAAAGTTGAAGCAGTTCAGACAGATAAGAGGGACTAAAACCGTTCAAAGACTTAAAAACAAACAATAAAACTTTAAAATGGATTCGAAACTGGACAGGAAGCCAATGAAGGGACATTAAAACTGGAGTGATGTGCTCACGTCTGCCTGTACCAGTCAAAAATCGTGCAGCAGCATTTTGTACCAGCTGCAACCGAGAAAGCGAGGCCTTATTTACTCCAATCAGAAGAGAGTTACAATAATCCAGGCGTGAAGTAATAAAAGCGTGGATTACTGTCTCTAAGTGGCGTCTAGAAAGGAGGGGCTTGATTTTTGACAGGCGCCTCAGATGAAAGAACGAGGACTTAACCATGCTGTTGATGTGACAGTCCAGTTTCAGGCAGGGGTCAATTTTCACTCCTAGATTTGTCACAATCGACTTTTCATATGGGGCCAAAGAGGAAAAATCAAAAGTGGTGGGACTGTCAGGAGCACTAGATTTAAAGACCATAACCTCGGTCTTTTTATCATTAAAATGGAGGAAATTAAGCGCCATCCACCCTCTAATGTCACCAAGACAGTCCAGAAGAGACTGCGTGGAGCCATTTTGTTTTACAGGAAAATAGACTTGACAGTCATCCGCATACAAATGAAACTGCACACCATGCTTTCTGAAAATAGAACCGAGTGGCAGAAGGTAAAGTGAGAAGAGAAGAGGACCAAGGATAGATCCCTGGGGTACACCCCAGGGGAGGGCAGCAGATGCAGAGGTAAAATGATCAATCTTCACACTGAAACTTCGATTTGAAAGGTAGGACCTAAACCACTGCAGAGCTGAGCCAGTAATGCCCACCCATTGCTCCAATCTGGCGATAAGAATTTCATGGTCGACTGTGTCAAAAGCAGCTGTTAAATCTAAAAGCACAAGTAAAACACAGTTTCCAGAATCCAGCGATAAAAATATGTAATTAAAAACCCTTAGAAGAGCAGATTCAGTGCTATGGGAGGTTTTAAAACCAGACTGGAAGACCTCCAAAATTTTAAATTCAAGGTAGATGTACAAAAAAATCAAAGACAGGAACATATCTGCATTGGTTTTTGCCAGGATTCCAACAGATTCTGAAAACCATCTAGAGAGGTCATGGCCGAGAGCTTCAGATCTTTTTGTAAGATATTCCAGGAAGCAGGAGCAGAGTAGGAGAAGGCCCTTTTTCCAAGTTCAGTCCTCACTGACGGAACACTGCAGGTAATCATGTCCTGAGAGCGCACACTGTAGCTGCACTCACGCAAAGACATGTAGGAGGAGATGTATGAGGGCAGCAGACCAAGAAGTGATTTGAAGATGAAAATGTACCAGTGGAAGAGTCTGCGTGAGGTTAATGATGTCCAATTAACCAGTGAATACAGGGTGCAGTGGTGGGTACGATAATCACAACCAGTTATGAATCTTAGTGCACCATGATAGACAACATCCGCAGGGTGCTTGTAGGAGCATTCATGTATAGAATGTCACCGTAATCAATGGAGGGAAGGAAAGTCACAGATACAAAGCGTTTCCTAGCATTCAGTGTTAGACATGATTTATTTCTGAAAAAGAAACCCAGTTTAACTTTCAGTTTCTTCACTAGGTTTTCCACATGGAGTTTAAATGAGAGATGTGAATCGACCAGGATATTCAAATATTTATAGGAATCAACAAACTCAATAGGGACACCATCTGTGACCATCTGCTCATACAAACTCATGTTCGTGCTGCTGTTTATTCCCACTATATTAGGCTTAGTGTATTACTAGTTGATGTTTTTCTTAGTTAGTTCTAGATGTTATTACTGTTTTTCTCTTTCATTTGTTGTTGGATGTAACTGGGACCTCGTGTACATAATCTCGTTTTCATCACATGTACCACATGCGGTGCAAATGACAATAAAGACTCTCTCTCTCTGACTCTGATTTGAGGATAAAATCAGAGGAGGATCTGCTGGGACCGACTTCCCACTTGTAAAAAACATCCCTTTTGTTTGATCAGCATTTAGGACAAGTTTGACACGGAACAAATCTGACTGGATGATGTCAAAAGCGGATTGCAGTAACTGGAAAGCCTTAGCTACTGTTTTAGCTCGGCAATAAACAACTGTATCATCAGCATAGAAATGTAAGGATGCATCAGGGATGCTCTGACCTACATTAGCTATGTAGATTGTAAAGAGGGTTGGTCCTAAAACTGAGCCTTGTGGTACACCATTTTTAACTGTTAAATAGCTGGAAAAAGTACCGTTATGTTGAACACATTGCCTCCGATTGGAAAGATAATTAGAAAACCAACCGATGGTGTGATCAGAGAAACCGATTTCTGAGAGCTTATGACACAGGATGTTATGATCCACAGTGTCAAAAGCTTTAGACAGGTCTAAGAAAAGTGCAGCACAATAATCCTTAGCATCCAATGCTTCAACAACATCATTAAGAACCTTCAGAGAAGCAGTTGTTGTGCTGTGTTTTTTCCTGAAACCAGATTGATGGAGAGGTAAGATGTTAAATGAGTCCAGATAATTTTTGATCTGAGAGTTTATCAGTTTTTCTAGAACCTTGGCTAAAATGCAGAGTTTAGAGATCGGTCGATAATTGTTCAATGAGGTGGGATCACCTCCCTTCAGCAAAGGAAGAACAAAGGCTGTTTTCCAAGCATCCGGAATGGTGTTTTGGCTTATGGACAGATTAAAGATGTGAGTCACAGGGACTGTGATGATATGAGCAGCCAGCCTTAAGAAATAAGGAGGAAGTTCATCTTGACCTGCAGATTTTTTAGGATCAAGATCTTTTAACAGTTTATTTACCTCACGGACTGAGAACGGAGAAAAAGGAGAAGGTGTGATTAACTGAGGATTTACTTGTAGGAGGGATTTGATTTGTAAAAGTTTGGTTATTAGATGAAGTGGCTGATTTTCCATTTGTAACTGTGTCAAATAATGAACTAGAAGCAACAAAATGTTTGTTGAAACAGTTCAGGATCTCGTGCTTATTTGACACAGGAACAGAATCAACAAGAAGTTGTGATGGGAGGTCAGATGATTGGGGGGTGCCTGAGAGAGATTTGATGGTTTTCCAGAATTTTTTAGGGTCGTTTAGATTTTTGGAGGTCTGAGACAATTACGTTTTGCAGCTTTGATGGCAGATGTACATTTATTCCTCAGCTGCCGAAATTTCAACCAATCAGTGTCTGAGTGTGATTTTCTTGCTGCGGCCCAAAGATGATCTCTCCTGTGCAGGAGGTCAGCTAGTTCAGGAGTAAACCAGGGGCTGTCACGGCCATTTATCCTGAACTGCCGGAAAGGAGCATGTTTGTTTACAAAGAAAATTAAACTATTATGAAAATAGTTCCAAGCGGTGTTCACGTCGTTGATTAGTAGAATACTTTGCCAATCAAAGTGGGATAGATCACAGAGGAATGACTGTTCACAGAAACGTTTCAAATCCCTTTTTTGAATTATTCTGGTCTCAGCAGGTGGAAGTTTAGTAGATCTAAAAGCTGCTATTACGGAATGATCACTCAAAATGTTAGCAAATACACCTGTTCCAGGAAATTTATGAGGTGCATTTGTGAAAAACAGATCTAAGGTGGAAGATTTTTCGGGACATTTTTTGTTTGGTCTGGTGGGAGAATCGATAAGTTGTGTTATGAGAGATAGGCAACATTCCTTGAATTTATCACAGAGGGAGGTCGACTTATTCCAATCGATGTTGAAATCTCCTACCATAACAATCTCATTGTGTTTTAAATTTCCTATGAATTCAGTCAGAGAGGACAGAGCTTCAGGTGTTGCGGATGAGGGACGATAACAACCTACAACAGTTATGATCTGACCTCCCTTCAAGCTGATGTTCACAGCTAAAGCCTCAAACTGGTTTGCGATTGTTTTTTTAGATGCAATCCTGGCAGCCAAAGAGTCTCTGATGTAAATAGCGACTCCACCTCCCCTTTTATTACGATCACAACGATAGATCTTAAATTCATTGATTGCCAGGTCATTTTTCAAAACAGATTTGTTGAGCCAAGTTTCAGAGATAACGATCACATCTGCCCCAGAAGAACTGATTAGGATTTTCAATTCATCAAGTTTTTTTAGGAGGCTACGAGCGTTTACATGCAGGAAATGGAGACCTGAATTATTTTTAAACTCACTGGGAGTACTGTAGTTAATGGAGGGCCCTGGGTTGGGCTGAATCCCTGAGATCAATAACAACATTAATATCAGACATTTACTTGACTTCTTTGTCACTGATGTGTAGTTACAGGAGTTAACAGTGTGACATTTTGCACCCATAATTGAACCATGAGAAACATTGATGAAGACACGATCATTCAGAACCCAAAAACAATGAAAGTTGCAGTGATGGGCAGATCCAGATGTGTTGATACGATTCAGTGATTCCAGGTAGTCTGAGAACTGAAAATAATGACAGTAATATGAATGATGCAGAAAAGTCTCAGACCATAAAGCGTCACAAATTAAGTGGGCAAACAGTTCCGTTGTGGAGGCCCAACTACAGTTTGTGTGAGGGGGGTTCCAATCCCCCTGTGAATATGAATGGATGTGGCCCTGGTTAACACAAGTTGGATTCAGAATCAACTGGTAGAAACAAGCAATTTGCAGCAAACAGCAGAGTGTGGTGCCAGAAAAGCCTCCTAAAATTAAAGGCATGATTGTAGCCTGTATCAGGACAGCAAAGGAACAACAGCGTGAACAGCACCAAACAACAGTGACAGCAGCTCCTGATCCTTAGAGGCACACATTTCTCTCCGCCCGTCTGATCCACAATTAGCTCCCAACAGTGTGAAACAGGCACCACCAAACAGCGACGATCACCAAACAGCGACGATCCTGATCCTCCGCGCCTCACTCTACGCTCGTCTGATCCCTCCGCGCCTCACTCTACGCTCGTCTGATACACAAACAGCCCACAACAGTGTGGAACAGGCACCAAACAGCGACGATCCTGATCCTTTGCGCTTCACTCTCTGCTCGTCTGATCCACAAACAGCCTACAACAGCGAAATGAGGCTCTTTAAAGTTATCTGCAGCAGGTAAGATGTTTGTTGTTGAGCTCACAACAACAAATGAGGCTATTTAAAGGGTTATCTACAGCAGATAAGATATTTGTTGTTGTTGAGGTATTGGTTTCTTCAAAAAGAGGCTCTTTAAAAAGTTATCTACAGTAAGTAAGATGTTTGTTATTATTGCTGTTATTGCTGCTCTCCTCTTCAGCCTCTTCAGAATGAAAACCCAGAAAAAAAGCCACCTCCAGAAAAAAAGCCACCTCCAGAAAAAACACAGCAAGTATTACCAGAGGGCTGAAGACCTCTCAGCTCCAGAAATTATTTCAGCAGCAGTTCATCTGCGTGTCCCTCAGATGAACCCACGTGTGAGCAGAATGAGCACAGAGCAGAGAGAGCGCAGCTCCAGCTGCAAGCATCCCCACGGCCGCGCGCAGATGGGCTCAGGTTCCATGGAGGTAAACAGACTTTAATGTGGACTAAAGAGATGTTCCCACAGCCAGTTCGGTTAGGTTCTGGTCCAGTCAGAAACACCTCCCCCCACGCTCACGAGCCAGGTATGTTATCTTCCCCCCACGCCACGAGGTCAACAAAGGACAGCAGAAAAAATCAGCATAGTCAAAAAAACTTTGCTGCTAATCTTGATGAGACCAGGAGAAACCACAGGAGAACCGCAGGTCCAGGTCCAGGTGCAGGTGGGACCTGGACGTTCAAACGGGGTCCAGTGAGTGACAGAAGAAACACCGGATCTTCGTGGGTGGCTCTCCGGCTTTGGGGCTTACCTGGTCGGGCAAGGTAGCTCAGAATTACCGGTGAGGTGAAAACGTCCGAACCTGGTCCGACAGAAATTTTTTGAACGGTCCCGTCCGGCTCTCTGAGTTACTGAACACCAAATTCAGTTGGAAGATGGACCAGCTTTGGTCCAATTCGAAAAACGGGTCAGTTAGATGATAAAAACACTCAGAGAGACCAGAGGTGCTGCCGCTCGTTAGTTCGCCGGAACCGGAAGTGAAACAGTATTATCCTCTGAGTTAATTCTTCCACTCAGTTCTGACCTAACTTGAAATGCTCATCCGATCCGACAGCATGGCACGTTCCCTCCATGTTCCACCAAACTGTTTTCAGCAGAACCACTGAGCTGGCTGCTGTGTTCCCCAGACGCCTTGCCACATTAGTTAATGATAAGCATGAATTATAGATGCTCTGTACATGTGTGGATTTTAGCTTTCATTACCACTCCATTATAAGACCTGAGGGGGGAAATTTTCAGTGCCGCATTAAAGATTTGTCTAATTTGTTTTTGTCTCCTTTGGCATCCAAATTGCTTGTTGCTCTCGTCAGGGTGGATTTTCACAATTAAATTTGAACTTTGCCAAGCTTTCTTATTAAAATGCTTTAAAATATTGATTGTCATTAAATGGAGGTTTCATCACCATAATGAATTAATGGAAGCAGATGAGCGCTATGTCAATATTGATACTTTTTCTGCAGGAGGTGGAGGATTTTTGGAGGGTGATGATGTACACGTGTGGTGAGCAGATGTTTCAACAAGACAATGAGCAGGTGCAACATCTTAAATACACTGCAGGGGACCCAGATGTAGGAGGACAAAAAGTGTATAAAATTAAGTCAAACTGTTCTTCCTACCTGCAGTCAGAGAACATTTTTATTTTCTCTGCCTTAAAAATGTGACTTAATACAGTCAAAACTAAAGCTACATTCACACTGAAGGCAACAGTTGCCCACATCAAATTCTTTCTGTGACCAAGATTTAATTTTTACCCACACACTGTAAACAAATGGTGAGTTATGGAATTAAAATAAGCTAGTGTCAATTAAGTGTATATATATATATATATATATATATATATATATACATATATATATATATATATGTATATATATATATATATATATATATATATATATATATATATATATATATATATATATATATATATATATATATATATTATATATATATATATATATATATATATATATATATATATATATATATATATATATATATATATATATATATATATATATATATATATATATATATATATATATATATATATATATATATATATATATATATATATATATATATATTATATATATATATATAT
>JBBPBX010028017.1:0-16440 GCA_038048925.1 Garcialebias charrua
AAGACTTGAATGTACACCTCCGAGACACTTTTGCTTTTGCCCAGCAAAACCTGGAAAGGTCTGCTGAGGGACGCAAAGCGTACTATGACCAGAAGGCTTCCCATGATGAACTCCAAGTGGGAGACAGAGTCTTGTACTATACTTTCGCCCCCGCAGCCGGGAAAGGAGGGTCCGGGACCGGTACTCTCGCCCGCAAACTAATGCCCAGGTGGACGGGACCTCATTTGATAACAGACAAAGTGTCCTGAGTTGTCTACGGAATCAAAATCAGCAAAGGTCGCACCACTGTCCCTGTTTTTAAACTGCAAGTTTATAATGACACACATGAGGCTTCTTTTGTTTTGATTTTCACAGAAATCTCACAACGACAGCCGTTTTTGTTTGACCTTGTCACAGGTCGACAAATTAATAAACATCATTGATTTTTATTTCATTTATCATCTTGGTTGTTTTCTGAGCAGCTCATGCACTTTGCATATTTGCAAGCTGCGAAATGAGACCCGCTTTACTTGATTTTTCACAGAAAATCAGTACAAAGATGGACGTTCAAACAGGTGAGTCACCTGAGGGGGCCTCTTGCTCTGTGTATCCTAGATGGATGGATGGGGGCTTTGGGTTTCCTGCCCGTGCTTCCCGCAAGGTGGGGGAATCTGCCTCATTGTATGCTAATTACTTAGCTGCATGGAACGTCCGTCAGGATAAGTGGGAAAATCCCCTGTCATTCTACGACAGGCTAATCTCGGTCTACTCCGGGGGCAAACCTGTCCCTGGATTAGAGGAAAATATGGAGTTTAAACGTCTTTTCATTATGAATCTTATGCCTTTTCAAATGAAATGTGTTCATTTCAAGGTTGATTGCAAAAAAGATTCCATGGAAGTGATAAGACAATATGCTGCGTCAGTTTTTGAGGCCGAAATACAACCTAGGATACCATCAGAGGTTTGTACAGGTCAAAAGGTCACATCCCACTCGCAGACATTAGAAGAGGTTCCCTCTCCTTCAAAGTGCGAGAGGGCACAGGTTTTTCATGATAACAAACAACAGATCAGTTCCAGCTGGAACAATGACTCTGACCGGTTCACAAGGAGTATTGCTCCTCTTTCGCCTCAGGTTGAAAACCTTGAGATGAGCAGAGAACCACAAAAGGCAGGTGTTCGCTCTCTAGATGAACCCAGATGGTCCGGATCGAACCAAAAGGGTTCTCTCATGGATCTCACAGTGGGTGAGATTCGAAGGCGGTTGCATGGGAACCGTGACCCTTTGAAAAATGGTCTGTCCCGACATGTGCCCCCGAGAAGCGGCCCTCCTGCCACTGCCCCTCGAACTGCACAGTTTGAGACATGCAATGAGTCACACATGCTCCAGATTATGGAAGCGGCGCCTCCGCGCGTGGACGTGACTGAGATTGTGAGTTGTTTGTCAAATGATTTGATTGTTACAGTGGTTGACCAAGCTGACACAACGTGTGACGTTGTCCTTGATGATAACACAAACAACGTTGTTCATCCTGATGAAGCGACGCGCAGCACTGCCTTTTGCAACAACTCAGTGCACACAGTTGACAACAACAACGTCAACACTGACATAGATGCTGACAGCAAACAAATTGCTGAAAATCCGCATCCTGAAGGTCATGAGGCAGACAGCCATCATGATGCTGACAGCGACGACGATTACACAGACAGAGTCACACGTACACAGACACGTGTGGAAAAACCTGCACGGTTTCTGTGTAACTTTATAAAAAGGGGGATAGCTAAGAGAGCTTACCTGCCACTCACATTGGAAGGGGTCCTAGAGCAAGAAGCGCTCCTGGTTAGCGGCTCAGACGTGTCTACCATGTCAGCCGAACTGTTTGAGGAGCTAAGGACCGCCGCTAACGATGTTGACAGGCAAATACCCTTTGTGAAATACACTTATGGTGAGCAACAGGGCCTCGCAAAGACGAGAACAACCCTAATAGCCATGGTTCACATGCAGATTGGCGAGATGTCACTATACCACCCGGTATATGTGTCTGAACTTGACTCACTCCGGGCTCCATTTGTGGTTGGCCAAGATTTTATAAATCGCTTTGAAGCGATTATAAATTATGGCAATCAGACAATGTGGGCCACAGTGAGCAGTCCACTGCCATTCGTGGTACCTCCCCAAGGTCAGGACACTGACTGTCTAACAGCAGGTACCGCTGAGGTAAAAAAGGATTCCCCAACCGAGACCACAAACCCGGTAAGTGATCCTTCATATACAGGTGAGACAGAGGAGACTCAACAGTTGGACCAGACTCTGGCCCATCACGAGGACCTCCTCTGCGAGCTGACACCTTCAGCACTCACTGAACACTACCTAACACCGGTAGAGGAAGGTGTGGAGATCCATGGGTCCCACACCGATGACGCTGTACTGTCCTGTGAGACGGGTAATTCGGCAAACAGCCAAGCTTTCAGTGAAGTCTTGGTTCAAGGACATCTGAGCCAACGAAGTGACAGTCTACAACACGCTGACAGTCACTTGGACTTCATTGTTACAAATTTTGTGGACCCCTCCTTGAACAAAAGGGGGGCAGACTCACACTTCCTACCACAGGTAGCGGAAGGTGTGGAGATCCAAGGGTCCCACACCGATGACGCTGTACTGTCCTATGGGACAGGTAATTCGGCGAACAACCAAGCTTTCAGTGAAGTCTTGGTTCAAGGACATCTGAGCCCACAAGGTGACAGTCTACTACACGCTGACAGTCACTTGGACTTCATTGTTACGGATTTTGAGGACCCCTCCTCAAACAAAAGGGGGGTGAACCCACACTTCCTACCACAGGTAGAGGACGGTGTAGAGATCCAAGGATCACACACCGAGAACGCTGTGCTGTCCTCTGGGACAGGTAATTCAGTCATCAGCCAAGCTTTCAATGAAACCTTGGTTCAAGAGCATTTGGATCTAGGACTACTCAGAGATGACATAGTTCTTACAGACTCAAAGAGCACCTCTTCATTCATGAAGTGGGAAGACATACTTCACAACGACAGAGACACGCCTGCGACGGCGCCGACAGTTGTGACACACCTGCATTACGCAGAAAGAGGTAAACGTACAGAGGTACGTTGGCCGAAACCTAAAAGGTTCCTGCGTACTGTCTACTCTAAGCTGCGTAAACAGCCTAAACTAAACAATGGCATCCTAACTCGTGCCCATGGACGGACGTCCACACCTGTGCGCGTGGTCCCTCATGACCACAGGGGGGTGATGTTAGGCCATGCCCATGTCAAGGACAAAGATTTCAATAACCCCACAAACGACAAAGATCTGACAAACTCACAGACTTCATGGGAAAATAAGGTCGTCCAAACACAGGTTAGTAAGTAAACTAATCAGTTTAGACTGTATTTCTGGTGTGTGACACGTGGAATCTGACGACCAGAGTGAGTTTGACGTAGTGAAACGTTGTTTTTAGTTGCTTGATTGCTACTTTTGTTGTTATTGAAGTTGTTATTGTTTTCTGAACACTCCCAGCCAAAAGAGGTTTTGATTGCTGATAAGTTGAAGACTTAAATGGATTTTAACTATGCCAACATGCTGTTCATTTTGTTAAAGATCTCAATCTTTGAAAAGTCATTGTAGATCAATACTACTTAAGGTACTATAATCTACACTGACCTCCCAATCATTTAGGTAGAACCGATTCGATCGTTTCTATTCTAGATCTATTCATTTTGATGAGTCTCGCCATAGACTTCAAAATTTATAGGGAATACCAAATCTTGCGTCGTTCGTCTAAAAGACAACAGACATTTAGACCAAACTAGTTTCATTTTTTTATTTTAGTTTAACCTAAACTAAATAATGAATGGAGGAATAGTTTGAATGAAGAGGCCTTCGTTACAGAAGCCCTCCACATTTCTATAGGTATAGATCCCTATTTCTGATTTTTACAGCATTGATCCACCCCTTAATTGGTAATTTTAGCTGATCTAATCCATGATAGCTTACATACCAGGTGCATATAGGTAAGGCTTAATGTAGAATCCCAATCATAAGCCCACCTAAAACCACATAATTGCATGACACATTGAACCAGGGTGGCACCGACTGGAAGCCATCCAGCCTGCAACCTTCGATGTGGGGACCTGCTGATCCAACGTTGGTCTTCAACCTTCATCCAAGGCCGCCTCCTCTGCTTCAATCGAGGGATCCCCTCTACATGCTGATTAAATTCCATTCTTGCTGATGAAATCAATTCAATTAACATTGAAGCGAACACATTTCATTATGAAAGGTAACAGATTCAAAGTGAATCGATTTTTAAACTCCGCATCTTCCTCTAAGCCAGGTACAGTTTTATTCCCTGTGTAAACAGAGAGGAGCCTGTCGTAAAACACCAGGGGATGTTCACCTGGTTCCTGAAGGACGTTCTTTGCAGCTAAGTGCCTATCAAAGGATGCACCTGTTTGAACGTCCATCTTTGTACTGAGGTACTGTGAAAAATCAAGTAACGTGGGTCTTATATCACAGTGGACAGTCTCACCATGAGACGCCTTCGGCAGTCAACATGGAGTCCAAGATGTGAGATCAAATAAAAATCAGTGATTTTTATTAATTTGTCGACCTGTGACAAGGTCAAACAAAATTGGCTGTTTTTTGTGTGATTTTGTGAAAATCAAGACAAAAAATGCCACATGTGTGTTATTTTAAACTTGCAGTTTAAAAACACAGGAGAGAGATAGTTTTGCACAGACTTGATGATAAAAGTGTCAAGGCTTATCAAAAACAGACATGTCTGTATTAAAATCTGTGTAACTGTTCTGCCATCAACATTAGATTCTCTGCGAAAATCAAAATAAAGTGTGCTGTGTGTACAATATTCTCAAAATGTTTCCCGTTTAAAACAGGAACATTCAACATGTACACATTACAGGAAGACTGCGTCTTCTAATGTAACCAGCAGGGGTCACAGCGCTGGAAGTGAGTTTATCACAGCGACTGTAATTTCTCTATCTGACCGCTATAGAGGCGCTGTTATCACCAGTGAGCGCAGCCGTAGCTTTCAGCCCACACAGACATCCAACACGGATGAAAAGCATCAATCAGACAGATCTAAAGCGTAACGTGATACAGCTTCAGAGCCCCAGGCTCACAAAACGAAATCATGTGAGCAAAATCGGTTGAACTGTGAAACCTTTTAAACTGCGTTTAAAAGAAATAAGGTCGTCTGCCTCATAAAACCGGCAAAATCGGTGTCACGTGACCTGGTCACATGGCGATCGGCAGTCAACAGAGCAACAGACTCAATCCACCCATCAAAATCACAAAAACACCGCGTTTAAACAGTCTTTTCAATGACAGTAATGGACAAACAAGCCTGAAACTTGTCTGGGACAAGTAGCTGAAGTGAAAATTGACGAGGAGCGGGGCTTCACCCACTGCGCAAGCGTCAACACTTACAGCGTAATCGACCAATCACAGCGAAGACAGAACTGTAGTTCTAAAACCCAAGTGTTCATGGGAAATTGTGTCTTCCAAACCTAACGCCGCCCACGTGCGACGTGCCGTTCGAGCGGTGTGTTCACGGACCTGCGGTCGGTCGAACAAAAGCGTGGAACGGACTTTTCAACGTTCTAAAACAGTCATAAATATCGCAAAACACCGCGGTTAAGCCAGTCTTCGACGATATCACGCGTATAGAACTGAAACAACACAAATAAACCGTCAGAAATGTGTGCAAAAATGAATCTGACAACCAGAGTCTACAGAAACCAACGTTCTTGAACGCGACACACAATGGACCAATCACAGCGTTTTAAGCAGCCATCTTGTCTCTCAGTACCGTTTAGCATTAGCTCGACCCAAAGTACTGGACCCTTCTTTCATAAAATAAACGTATTTTTACACCGCAGAAAATTCTGTTAACGAGCACAACACATCCAAGCTAACTTCCACGCCCTCCAAAGAAGGCAGCGCTACTGTGTACAACAGCGGACTTTACGTCAAACGGAACCGGAATACATCCGGTCCAAGCGGAGTGGGTTTTCCCGAACCTCGGCAAACACACGTTGTAACAGAAAAAGGCACAAATGGAGCAGCAAATGAGTGAAACAGCTTCAACAGAAAATCGCAGATGTAATAAAATGAAGCAGAGGTGACACGGCGGTCACAAAACGAAAAATGCATGCAGCCTCGCGACACGTAATGAAACGTCTCACAAAAACAAACATTCATACATCCGCAGCTTCAAACAGACGTTGAAATGTGAAATAAACAATAATTCTATCGGGAAATAATCCAGACAATGCCACGATCAGCAACTCCCGGACACTCCACCAGCCAGAACTATTCTTATAAGCCCAAAACCAGGATGCAAAACTAAGCCAACACGTTATGAGCACTTAGGCTACAAAAACAATTTATCAATTTAATCTTTCAGAAGACCTGTACGCGGCCACCAATATGTAAAGGAAATCTATAAGCCGTTTGTGTAATTAAACACAAACGAGGTCAGTTTACTGACTTACCTATAGATTAGATGATAGATTTGAGCAGGTTTTAGACTGTCTCAAACTTACCATCAGTTAAACGGGGTCTCAACTTTTTCAGATTAAATCAACAAATCTAACGATGTGATTAGCCAGTAATGTAATTTCACGCTTAGACTTCAATTTATGTTGGTCTACCAAAAAATAGACCTTTTATTGAAACTATCACAAAAATTACATTAAACATTTGTATCGATATTAGCTCTGATTTAATAACTACGTTGACAAGAATTCAAATTAAAACAAACAGACAGTTGGACCTTTCTGTTGGCACATTACTTAAAGTTTACCATGATGAAAATAAACATAAGGAGGAGTTTAAGGAGGAAAGATAAAAGATTGAAATGAAATGGTTGAATCTTATCTTGAGATGTTTAACCAGTGATGGCACCCTCTGCTCGGTTTCGGCTGGACGTCCGTACCGTGATGAAACACTTTTACCTTCGTGAAGATGATCCTGTCTCGACTCCGGTAAATTAGTCAAGCCAGACGTGCATGCTGCTGCGTTTTACAGGCGACCACTTTCATCTTGCCACGGTCTCGAGACCGTCTGCGTCGGCCTCCCAGAGTGATGCCTGGTTCTGGTTTTGTTCAAGATAACTTCAGAAAGAGTGTCACCGCTTGGAGCTGTGACACTCGAAGGGGTTCACAGCTGACGTGCTGTTTGAACCTTTGCTGAAGACGTGGGTCTAGTTGGCACAATGACCGGGCGTCTCCAGCTTTCCCCAAAGGAGAGAAACCAGTTGGCAGTTAGTTCTCTTCCAAAAACTTGGTATCGATATTAAAAACAGGGACAGAGAGCTAGTTATGCACAGAATTGATGATAAAAGTGTCAGATTTTATCAAAAACAGACATGTCTGTATTAAATCTGCGTAACTGTTCTGCCATCAACATTTGATTTTATGTGAAAATCAAATGAAAGGGTGCTGTGTGTACAATATTCTCAAAATGTTTCCCGTTTAAAACAGGAACATTCAACACGTACAAATTACCGGAAGACTGCGTCTTCTAAAGTAACCAGCAGATGGGGTGAGCAACGCTGGATAAATTTATCACAGCGACCGCAATTTCTCTATCTGACCGCTATAGAGGCGCTGTTATCACCAGTGAGCGCAGCCGTAGCCTGGGGGTGTTTTAGCTCATTGACAGTATTTTCTGCGGTGTAAAAATACGTTTATTTTGTGAAAGAAGGGTCTAGAACCTTGGGTCGAGCTATAATGCTAAACGGTACAGAGACAAGATGGCTGCTTAAAACGCTGTGATTGGTCCATTGTGTGTCGCGTTCAAAAACGTTGGTTTCTGTAGACTCTGGTTGTCAGTTTCATTTTTGCACACATTTCTGACGGTTTATCTGTGTTGTTTCAGTTCTATGCACGTGGTATCGTCGAAGACTGGCTTAACCGCGGTGTTTTGCGATATTTATGACTGTTTTAGAACGTTAAAAAGTCCGTTCCTCGCTAGAGTTCAAAAGACCGCAGGTCCGTGAACGCACCGCTCGAACGGCACGTCGCTTGTGGGCGGCGTTAGGTTTGGAAGACACAATTTCCCATGAACACTTGGGTTTTAGAACTACAGTTCTGTCTTCGCTGTGATTGGTCGATTACGCTGTATGTGTTGACGCATGCGCAGTGGGTGAAGCCCGCTCCTCGTCAATTTTCACTTCAGCTGCTTGTCCCAGACGAGTTTCCGTGCTTGTTTGTCCATTACTGTCATTAAAAAGACTGTTTAAACGCGGTGTTTTTGAGATTGTAATGGGTGGATTGAGTCGGTTGCTCTGACACTGCCGATCGCCATGTGACCAGGTCACGTGACACCGATTTTGCCGGTTTTATGAGGACCGACCTTTTTTCTTTTAAACGCAGTTTAAAATGTTTCACAGTCCAACCGATTTTGCTCACATGCTTTCATTTTTGTGAGACTGGGGTTCTAGAGCTTATCACGTTACGCTTTAGATCTGTCTGATTGATGCTTTTCATCCTTTGTTGGATGTCGGTGTGGGCTGAGCGCTGCAGCTTCGCTCGCTGGTGATAACAGCGCCTCTATAGCGGTCAGATAGAGAAATTACAGTCGCTGTGATAAACTCATTTCCAGCGCTGTGCCCCCTGCTGGTTACATTAGAAGACGCAGTCTTCCTGTAATTTGTACATGTTGAATGTTCCTGTTTTAAACGGGAAACATTTTGAGAATATTGTACACACAGCACCCTTTCATTTGATTTTCACGTATAATCAAATGTTGATGGCAGAACAGTTACACAGATTTAATACTGACATGTCTGTTATTTATAAGCCTTGACACTTTTATCATCAATTCTGTGCAAAACTAGCTCTCTGTCCCTGTGTTTTTAAACTGCGAGTTTAACATAACACACAGGAGGCATCTTTTGTCTTGGTTTTTCACAAAAAATCACACAAAACTAGCCAACCTTGATGGTCATCTCACAGGTCGACATCACATGTTGAGAATGCACACTGTGACATAAGACCCATTTTACTTGATTTTTCACAGAAACTCAGTACAAAGATGGACGCTCTGGCAGGTGCATCCTTTGATAGGCACTTAGCTGCAAAGAACGTCCTTCAGGAACCAGGTGAACATCCCCTGGTGTTTTACGACAGGCTCCTCTCTGTTTACACAGGGAATAAAACTGTACCTGGCTTAGAGGAGGATGTGGAGTTTAAAAATCGTTTCACTTTGAATCTGATACCTTTCATAATGAAATGTGTTCGCTTCAATGTTAATTGCAAAGAGAGTACCATGGCAGAAATTAAACAATGTGCTGTGGAATTTTTTGACATGCTCGAACAGCGAAAAACACACTCAGTGGTGTGCCCAGGTCAAAAGGTCACATCCCGCTCGCAGGAAGTAGAAGAGGTTCCCTCTCCTTCAAAGTGCGAGAGGTCACAGGTTTTTCATAATAACATACAACAGCATGGTGCTACGAGCTGTAGGAGTTCTGAACCCCCTGCCCCTCAGGTTGAAAACCTTGAGATGAGCAGAGAACCACACAAGGTAGGTGTTCGCCCTCCAGATGAACCCAGATGGTCCGGATCGGACCAAAAGAGTTCTCTCATGGATCTCACTGTTGGTGAAATTCGAAGGAGGTTGCATGGGAACCGTGAACTATTGAAAAATGGTCTGTCCCGACATGTGCCCCCGAGGAGCGGCCCTCCTGCCCATGCCCCTCGAACTGCACAGTTCGAGACATGCAAAGAGTCACACAAGCTCCAGATTATGGAAGCGGCGCCTCCGCGCGTGGACGTGACTGAGATTGTGAGTTGTTTGTCAAATGATTTGAATGTTACAGTGGTTGACCAAGCTGACACATCGTGTGACGTTGTCCTTGATGATAACACAAACAACGTTGTTCATCCTGATGAAGCGAAGCGCAGCACTGCCTTTTGCAACCCCTCAGTGCACACAGTTGACAACAACAACGTTGACACTGACATAAATGCTGACAGCAAACAAATTGCTGAAAATCCACATCCTGAAGGTCATGAGGCAGACAGCCATCATGATGCTGACAGCGACGACGATTACACAGACAGAGTCACACGTACACAGACACGTGTGGAAAAACCTGCACGGTTTCTGTGTAACTTTATAAAAAGGGGGATAGCTAAGAGAGCTTACCTGCCACTCACATTGGAAGGGGTCCTAGAGCAAGAAGCGCTCCTGGTTAGCGGCTCAGACGTGTCTACCATGTCAGCCGAACTGTTTGAGGAGCTAAGGACCGCCGCTAACGATGTTGACAGGCAAATACCCTTTGTGAAATACACTTATGGTGAGCAACAGGGCCTCGCAAAGACGAGTACAACCCTAATAGCCATGGTTCACATGCAGATTGGCGAGATGTCACTATACCACCCGGTATATGTGTCTGAACTTGACTCACTCCGGGCTCCATTTGTGGTTGGCCAAGATTTTATTAATCGCTTTGAAGCCATTATAAATTATGGCAATCAGACAATGTGGGCCACAGTGAGCAGTCCACTGCCAATCGAGGTGCCCACCCAAGGTCAGGACGCCGACTGTCTAACAGCAGGTACCGCTGAGGTAAAAAGGGATTCCCCAACCGAGACCACAGACCCGGTAAGTGATCCTTCATGTACAGGTGAGACAGAGGAGACTCAACAATTGGACCGGACTCTGGCCCAACAAGAGATCCTCCTCTGCGAGCTGACACCTTCAGCACTCACTGAGCCCTACCTACCACCGGTAGAAGAAGGTGTGGTGATCCAAGAGTCCCACACCGATGACGCTGTACTGTCCTGTGGGACAGGTAATTCGGCAAACAGCCAAGCTTTCAGTGAAGTCTTGGTTCAAGGACATCTGAGCCCACAAGGTGACAGTCTACTACACGCTGACAGTCACTTGGACTTCATTGTTACAGATTTTGAGGACCCCTCCTCGAACAAAAGGGGGGCAGACTCACACTTCCTACCACAGGTAGAAGAAGGTGTGGAGATCCAAGAGTCCCACACCGATGACGCTGTACTGTCCTATGGGACAAGTAATTCGGCAAACAACCAAGCTTTCGGTGAAGTCTTGGTTCAAGGACATCTGAGCCCACAAGGTGACAGTTTACTACACGCTGACAGTCACTTGGACTTCATTGTTACAGATTTTGAGGACCCCTCCTTGAAACAAAAGGGGGGCAGACTCACACTTCCTACCACAGGTAGAGGACGGTGTAGAGATCCAAGGATCACACACCGAGAACGCTGTGCTGTCCTCTGGGACAGGTAATTCAGTTATCATCCAAGCTTTCAATGAAACCTTGGTTCAAGAGCATTTGAATCTAGAACTACTCAGAGATGACATAGTTCTTACAGACTCAAAGAGCACCTCTTCATTCATGAAGTGGGAAGACATACATCACAACGACAGAGACACGCCTGCGACGGCGCCGACAGTTGTGACACACCTGCATTACGCAGAAAGAGGTAAACGTACAGAGGTACGTTGGCCGAAACCTATAAGGTTCCTGTACAAGGTTCCCCATAAACTGCGCGAACAGCTTAAACTAAACAATGGCATCCTAACTCGTGCCCATGGACGGACGTCCACACCCGTGTGCTTGGTCCCTCATGACCACAGGGGGGTGATGTTAGGCCATGCCCATGTCAAGGACAAAGATTTCAATAACCCCACAAACGACAAAGATCTCGCAAACTCACAGACTTCATGGGAAAAGAAGGTCGTCCAAGCACAGGATAGTAAATAAACTAAACAGTTTAAACTATACTAGTTGCGAAAAGAAACCGTTCCAACTAGAACTTAGAAACGCTAAGCATAAAACCCACAACAAAAAACTAACCTTAACAACCGTTTAAATCTGCAGGATTTAATTGACATCGGTTATAAAGCTAAGAACTGTTTTTCTTGTGTGTGACACGTTGGAATCTGACGACCAGAGCGAGTTTGTTGTAGTGAAACGTTGTTTTTAGTTGCTTGATTGCGACTTTTGTTGTTATTGAAGTTGTTATTGTTTTCTGAACACTCCCAGCCAAAGAGGTTTTGATTGTTGATAAGTTGAAGACTTAAATGGATTTTAACTATGCCAACATGCTGTTCATTTTGTTAAAGATCTCAATCTTTGAAAAGTCATTGTAGATCAATACTACTTAAGGTACTATAATCTACACTGACCTCCCAATCATTTAGGTAGAACCGATTCGATCGTTTCTATTCTAGATCTATTCATTTTGATGAGTCTCGCCATAGACTTCAAAATTTTTAGGGATTACCAAATCTTGCGTCGTTCGTCTAAAAGACAACAGACATTTAGACCAAACTAGATTTCATTTTTTTATTTTAGTTTAACCTAAACTAAATAATGAATGGAGGAATAGTTTGAATGAAGAGGCCTTCGTTACAGAAGCCCTCCACATTTCTATAGGTATAGATCCCTATTTCTGATTTTTACAGCATTGATCCACCCCTTAATTGGTAATTGTAGCTGATCTAATCCATGATAGCTTACATACCAGGTGCATATAGGTAAGGCTTAATGTAGAATCCCTATCATAAGCCCACCTAAAACCACATAATTGCATGACACATTGAACCAGGGTGGCACCGACTGGAAGCCATCCAGCCTGCAACCTTCGATGTGGGGACCTGCTGATCCAACGTTGGTCTTCAACCTTCATCCAAGGCCCGCCTCCTCTGCTTCAATCGAGGGATCCCCTCTACATGCTGATTAAAACCATTCTTGCTGATGAAATCAATAACCCCCATCGTTGTGGATTTACCGTTGTGGATTATAAGACTTTGTTTCCAAGGGATCACAGACTCAGTTTTCCATGGGTTAACAGACTATGTTTTCCAAAGGATTGAAAGCTTACCGCAAAGGGATTACCTACGAACAGTATGGAATTTCCAAAAACATTATGGGAATATAATTTTGAACTTTTTTTTGACTTTTTTTTTTCCACTTGCTGGATTACATAGAGGTCAGAGACATTCGGTGGTATCCTTTCGTGTTGGAACTCATCTCCAAGGACAGGCGATGACTTCCAAAAAGGGGGACTGTAGTGATACACCTCGTCTCTGATATTTTAGGGTTCACACCTCTCTGAAACTCTCAGTGTTACACCTTCTTGAGGCCCTCAAGGAGACGATTGGACACTTATATTGGTTAACAATTATTATGAATTAATGGACACTAATTAATCAGATTGAACTTTCTCTTTAATGTGTGTTAATTCAGAATTGATCAAACAGTATTTTTGTCATTTCAATGATGATTTGACTAAGCTGGTATATTTTAAATATGACAAAGTTAAGAGAACATCTCAGAATGATCGTGCTTTGAACTGTCTGCTCTAGGCAGAATAAGTGTCTAAAGTTGAAGGAACAATCCTTCGTATTTGTTTGAACTGTTTTTGTTTCGAAGGAAAAGTGCTAGACATAGCTTGCTTTCGGTCTCCCGTCCTTTCTAAAAACAATGAATCTGTTCTCAAAACAAAGTACTGACTTGTTCACATGCACCTGCATACTCTGACGTTGTGTTCTGTGTATTGTCTACCCTATCATCTGTCACTCAAACTCACTCACTTGCAAAGCCACACCCTCTCTAGGGGTGCGACAACCAATCAGCAGGAAGTATGTGACTAAGTCACACCCCCTTCTTAAAGGGCACTTCCTGCATTTTGGGTTAGTTTTTTGGAAGAGAACTAAATGACAACTGGTTTCTCTCCTCTGGGAAAAGCTGGAGACGGCCCGGTCATGTGTCAACGACCCACGTCTCAGCTGGAATCATAGTAAAGCCTTACTTTGATCCATTCACTCATTTCTGGAAGAATTTGTTTTCTGAAGTTTTACTTTGAAAGTTCAACCAGTGCGATTGGGGCCTGTTCCTGCCGGTGAAAGCGTGCTCCCGCTCGTCTGATCCAGTCATACACGCACGAAGTCGTCTGGACGTTCACTGGACAACACAGTCCGTTAGTGTCCACAAACTTCTCAGTCCTCACCTCACAAGACGTCTCGTCACCAGGTAAAGAGGTATCAGAGACGAGGTGTATCACTACATATCTGATGTGTGTGCACAAATATTTTAACATGTTGAAGCACAGGTGCTTCTGTTTCTCTGACATATATATTTTTCATTGGATATGTCTGTCAAGATTTTTAAATCGACAATTGCAGTTTTTGAAATTGAAATATTGAATGAAAGATATTTTAAGAACTTGTTTTTTTAAAGTGGTGTCAGCAAAATATTTTGGAAGATCTAGAAAACACAAACTGATTTATAAAAATACAGCCGGGGTTTGTGTTTAATACAATTACAGGTAAACTTTCTCATAATGAGAAGAAAGTTAAATACTAGTTTTAAAAAAATCTCCGTAAAATCTTAATCTTTTTTGTTTACTGTACAAGACCATTCAACAATCATATTTGCATATTTGTGAAAATAAAAAGATTTTTGGCGCTTTGTTAATTTGTAATTTGTAAGGTAATAAACTAACGGACTGTGTTGTCCAGTGAACGTCCAGACGACTTCGTGCGTGTATGACTGGATCAGACGAGCGGGAGCACGCTTTCACCGGCAGGAACAGGACGCCTCCCTGGTGAGGTGTTCCGGGCATGTCCCACCGGGAGGAGACCCAGAGGAAGACCCAGGATACGCTGGAGGGACTATGTTTCTCGGCTGGCCTGGGAACGCCTTGGGATTCCCCCAGAGGAGCTGCTCCAAGTGGCTGGGGAGAGGGAAGTCTGGGCCTCCCTACTTAGGCTGCTACCCCCGCGACCCGACCCCGGATAAGCGGAAGAAAATGGATGGATGGATGGTAAGGTAATTGTTTTGATCAAACTTCAGATTTAAAATTTGATTTTTTTTTTCAGTTTTGCTGTCAGTTGAATGAGTTTATTTATTTATACTTTGAAGACTGACTGTAAACTCAACAACAATCTTATTCAGTTTTACTTTGAGGCATTCCAACTTCTCAAATCCATTTTTTTAGTTTATTGAATGATGTCTTCTTTCTTCACACTTTCTCTGCTTCAGTTTATCTTTTTATTTTTTTATTCCAACTGTTTGTTCACTTCCTTTGAACAACCCAGGCAGCAAATCCTCCATCTGAATAAACCAAACTTGTTTTGTTGTTGTTGTTGTTTCTGGGGAAAAGCCGAGGGGTCGGTATACAACAGAGTGTCAGGACCAGGAAAATACAGCACAATTACAGCCAAAGAGTGCAGGACAGTTTAATCCTCAAAGTTAATAGATACATAGTTTAAATTTGCCTTTTTTGAGGGTGCGTTTGTAATCAATAAGCTGTAGGCGTTTTAGGACAAAAAATAGTTTAGATTTAGCTAATAGCCTTTTTTTTGTGTGTGTAAAAATATGACCAATTAAAACAAATTAAATAAATCCCATTCCCAAACGAAAGTCGGACATTATTGGTCTTTTTCATTAAATGGGAGTGAAGCTCTGCAATAAAGGTAGTGTGGAATAAAAATAAAATAAATGAAAAGTTTGTTATTCAGTGGTGCCGTCATGCTGAAGCTTGGTAGCAATCAGAGGCCAGTTTAACTCCGTGCATCAGTTCCTCCTCTGTAAGTTATAGTTCCATCAGAGCAGAAACAACACGAGAGCCACCAGAGGCTTCAGAGACCTCGGAGCAAGGGCAGAAACAATCATGGGCCAGCAGAAGCAGCGCTCCGTGAGAACATATATTGTTCACACTGAGTGGAACAAACAGCTTTATTACACAAGAAATGTGTAATAAAGCTAGGCTTCTTCTTCAGAAACAAATCCTGCTTCTCATGCAAAGCCAGGAGAACATTAGTAGCTGCAACATTCATGCCAATACTAGACTATGGTGACGTGCTGTACATGAGTGCTGCATCAAAATACCTACAGTCCTTAGACTCCATTTACCACGGTGCCCTTCGGTTCATTACTGACTCCAGTTATCGCACACATCACTGTGAACTTTACGTTAAATCTGGCTGGTCATCTCTCAGCACTCGCAGATACACTCACTGGATATCCTTCATCTACAAGACCCTCCTAAACCTAGTCCCGTCATACCTCACCTCCTTAATACAAACATCACACAGTCATTACTCCCTGCGCTCTAACGATTTAGTCCTCCTGTCAGTTCCTCCTGTCAGAACTGAACTAGGAAAAAGAGCATTCAGCTTCGCCGTCCCCTCAGCCTGGAACAACTTACAGAAAGATCTGAAACTATCAACATTCATCTCTCCTGGATCCTTTATGTCAACCGTAGTAGAAAATGTCATCAAGAAACTTGACCATTGCAGATGTTTCTAACCATTACTTATCCAATATACATGTCATTGTTGATTTTTTAACTTTATTTACACAACCGAGGTCTGTCTGCTTGTTTTGTATATAATGTATATAGAAATCTGTCATATCCTGTTGGTTTTGAACTGTC
>JBBPBX010028017.1:18170-36874 GCA_038048925.1 Garcialebias charrua
TCCCGTTTTAGGGTAGCGTGTAGCGGTGTGATACACCATATATGGACATCCAAACAAAAAACGCCCACAAACTTTGAACCAATCACACGCTCCGAGCTACATTGTCCGCATCTCGGAGATCTGACTGGGGGCAATATACAAGACGGCTGTCACCGGGGGATCGCAACGGGAGTGCAGACGGACGTTGCGCAACTTGTTTTCACTCAACGGGGGGTAAAAGATGTGCGACAAGAAGTATAAACCAACCTTGAGCTAAATACAGCACCTCAGACTAAAGAAGTCTTTTGGAGGAAAGAGGAAACGTTTCTACAAATTTTTTTTGTTTGTTTTGTTATTTTGAATGTCCAGAGAACAAGACTTAACTTTTTTTCCTACCTGGATTGAGCATGCATCAGGATATGGTGATGAAATATTACAATCAGGAACATGTCTGCATTGATTTTTGCATTGAACTTAGCAATTGTTTAAAATCCTTAAGGGAGGTCAAAGTTAAGAGCTTCTGATACCCTGATGCATGCTCAATAATCCAGGTAGAAAATTCAAAAAAAAAAAAAAGAAGCTAAGTCTGGTCCGTTGGACATTCAAAAAACAAAACAAAAAAAAAAGTAGAAACTTTTCGTCTTTCGTCCAAAACACTTCCTCAGACTGAGATCCTGTATTCAGCTCAGTCTTGTAAATAGCACCGTCGCACAGTGGATCGACCTGTTTGCTGATGACAGCCAAAATCAGCTTCTCACATGATCAAGGAGGACCATCAGCCTAACGATATATCGTGACCACACTGTAACTGTCATATATCGTGACCACATTGTAACTGTCATATATCGCCCTGATGGTTGTGGTGAATAGCAAACAACCATCAGGTTAGAAGGAGATAAATGAAGGCAACAGACCAAGAAGTGATTTAAAGATGAAAATGTACCAGTGTGAGAGTCTGTGTGAAGTTAATGATGACCATTTAACCAGTGAATGCAGGGTGCAATGGTGGGTACGGTAGTTACAGCCAATTATGAATCAGCGCTGTGATAAACAGCATCCAACAACTGCAGGGTGCTTGTAGGGGTGTTCATGTAAATAATGTGACCATAGTCAATGGAGGGAAGGAAAGTAGCAGAGCTGTTTCTTAGCATTCAGAGTTAGAATCTATTTCTAAGAATCCATCCATCCATCCATCCATTCTCTTCCGCTTATCCGGGGTCGGGTCGCGGGGATAGCAGCCTAAGTAAGGACTTAACTTTCCCTCTCCCCCACCACTTGGGCCAGCTCCTCTAGGGGAATCCCAAGGGGTTCCCAGGCCAGCCAAGAAACATAGTCCCTCCAGCGTGTCCTGGGTCTTCCTCTGGGTCTCCTCCTGGTGGGACATGCCCAGAACACCTCACCAGGGAGGCGTCCATGAGGCATCCTAACCAGATGCCCGAGCCACCTCAACTGGCTCCTCTCGATGTGGAGAAGCAGCGGCTCTACTCTGAGTCCCTCCCGGATGACTGAAATTCTCACCCTATCTCTAAGGGAGAGTCCCCTGCGGAGAAAACTCATTTCAGCCGCTTGTATCCGAGATCTCGTTCTTTCGGTCACAACCCAAAGCTCATGACCATAGATGAGGGTGGGAACGTAGATCGATTGGTAAATTGAGAGCTTTTTAACCACCTTGGTAACCTCAGCACCAGAGATTGGAGAGCCCGACCCAAAGTCCCTAGGTTCCGCTTCCTCAGTGGAAGACGTGCCAATAGGATTGAGGATGTCTTCGAATTATTCTGCCCACCGACTTACAACATCCCGAGTTGAGGTCAGTAGCACGCCACCCCCACTATAAATGGTGTTGGTGGCGTACCGCTTTCCCCCCCCCCGAGACACCGGATGGTGGACCAGAATCATCTCGAAGCCGTACGGAAGTCATTCTTCATGGCCTCTCCAAACTCCTCTCACGCCTGAGTTTTTGCCTCAGCAACCACCCGAGCTGCATGCTGTTTGGACTGCCGGTACCCATCAGCTGCTTCTGGGGTCCCACATGCCAAAAAGGTCCAATATGACTCCTTCTTCAGCCTGACAGCATCCCTCACTGCCGGTGTCCACCACCGGGTTCGAGGGTTGCCGCCACGACAGGTACCAACAACCTTGTGGCCACATTCCAATAAGCCACCTCGACAATAGAGGTGCGGAACATGGTCCACTCGGACTCAATGTCCCCGCCTCCCTCGGAACATGTTCAAAGCTCTCCCGGAGGTGGGAGTTAAAGCTCCGCCTTACGGGAGAGTCTGCCAGACGTTCCCAGCAGACCTTCACAAAACGTTTGGATCTGCCAGGTCTGACCGGCTTTCTCCCCCACCATCTGAGCCAACTCACCACCAGGTAGTGGTCAGTTGACAGCTCCGCCCCTTTCTTCACCCAAGTGTCCAAGACATGCGGCCGTAGATCAGATGAAACGACAACAAAGTCAATCCTCGAACTGCGACCTAGGGTGTCCTGGTACCAATAACACATATGGACACCCTTATGCTTGAACATTGTGTTCATTATGGACAATCCATGACGAGCACAGAAGTCCAATAACAGAACACCACTCGGGTTCAGATCAGGGGGACCGTTCCTCCCAACCACACCCCTCCAGGTCTCACTGTCATTGCCCACATGAGCGTTGAAGTCCCCAGTAGAACAAGGGAGTCCCCAGGAGGCACACTCTCCAATACCCCCTCCAAGGACTCCAAAAAGGGTGGGTAATCTGAGCTGCCGTTTGGCGCATAGGCACAAACAACAGTCAGAGCCCGTCCCCCCACACGTAGGCGAAGGGAGGCTACCCTCTCGTTCACCGGGGTGAACCCCAACGTACAGGCACCAAGATGGGGGGCAACAAGTATGCCCACTCCTGCTCGGCGCCTCTCACCAGGGGCAACTCCAGAGTGGAAGAGTGTCCAACCCCTCTCAAGGAAACTGGTTCCAGAGCCAGAGCCATGCGTTGAGGTGAGTCCGACTATTTCTAGCCAGAACCTCTCAACCTCACACACTAGCTCAGGCTCCTTCCCCACCAGAGAGGTGACATTCCACATCCCAATATGGCTAGCTTCTGTAGCCGAGGATCAGACCGCCAGGGTCCCCGCCCTTGGCCACCATCCATCCCGCATTGCATCCGACCCCTTTGGCCCCTCCCACAGGTGGTGAGCCCATGGGAAGGGGGACCCACGTCTCCTCTTCGGGTTGTGCCCGGCTGGGCTCCATGGGTAAAAGCCTGGCCACCAGGCGCTCGCCAGAATGCCCCACCTCCGGGCCTGGCTCCAGAGTGGGGCCCCAGTGACCCACGTCCGGGCAAGGGAGCATTTAATCCATTTATTGTACTCGTTATGAGGGGTCTTTTGGCTGCACTTTGTCTGGTCCCTCACCTAGGACCTGTCTGCCTTGGGTGTCCCTACTAGTAGCATGAAGCCCCTGACAGCATAGCTCTTAGGATCATTGGGGCATTCAAATCCCTCCACCACGGTAAGGTGGCAGCCAAGCCCATTTCTAAGAATGAAACCCAAATTAACTTTTTGTTTCTTTAGCAAGTTTTCAATATGAGGCTTAAAAGAAAGATGTCCAAGATTCCCAAGTATTTGTAAGAATCGACTAACTCAATAGGAACACCATTCGTAGATAAGATAGAAGGAAGAACTGCTAGAATTGAATTCCTGTTTGAAAACAACATCCCTTTGGTTTTATCAGCATTTATCACAAGTTTGAAATTAAACAAATCTGACTGGATGAAAAAGCTGGAAAACTTTAGCAACTGTTCTAGCTCAACAATCAACAACTGTGTCATCAATTTATTTGCGTTTTAAAGAGTGCTGTACACAAGCTTTTTCTATATACAGGTAGTCCCCGACTTACGAGCGAGTTCCGTCCCTAGGGGGCGCTCGTATGTCAAAAATTCGTAAGTAGGATCACATAGTAAAAAAAAAATATATTATTATTTTTTTTTTTATTTTTTTTTATTTTTTATAAATGAATACATGTACAGTACTGGACAGTCACCAAGCACTTAGCCTATCCTAACACAGTTTTTAAAGATGAAGGAATAAGTTGAATTGTCTCCCTTTCACATAAAGGAAACAAGCTCCCTATGGAGCCTGCAGGGAGGAGGGAGACAATTCAACTGACTCCTTCATCTTTAAAAACTGTGTTAGGATAGGCTAAGTGCTTGGTGACTGTACAGTACTGTACATTTATCTATTTATTAAAAATATACAGTATATACAGTATTTTTATTTTTTATTGTTTTTTATTTATAAATAGATAAATGTACAGTACTGTACAGTCACCAAGCACTTAGCCTATCCTAACACAGTTTTTAAAGATGAAGGAGTCAGTTGAATTGTCTCCCTCCTCCCTGCAGGCTCCATAGGGAGCTTGCTCCCTTTATGTGAAAGGGAGACAATTCAACTTATTCCTTCATCTTTAAAAACTGTGTTAGGATAGGCTAAGTGCTTGGTGACTGTCCAGTACTGTACATGTATTCATTTATAAAAAAAAAAAAAAAAAAAAAAAAAAAAAAAATATTATTATTTTTTTTTTAATGAGATGCATGCTCTTAAGTCCGGGACCTCGTAAGTCAGAGCGCTCGTAAGTCGGGGACTACCTGTATTTGTGATATGCTGGTGAAGATTCTCAGTCGTCCAGGACATGATAAATCAAAAAAGGCATTCAATACAGAACAACTGGACTTTATTTGTAACAGAAGACATTTCGCTTCCCATCCGGGGAGCTTTATCAATTCATTGAAAGCTCCCCGGATGGGAAGCGAAACGTCTTCTGTTACAAATAAAGTCCAGTTGTTCTGTATTGAACGCCTTTTTTGATACATTTGTGATATTGCGTTTGTAAAATTATCTTCTTTTATTAAATAAAAATGTTCATAATACATGTCATATGAAGTTGTTTTTCTTCTTTCAGCTGCTCCCTTCCTTAGACGTCACCACAGTGAACTAATTCACATGAAGACCTGGCAATTGTTTGCATACCGGTTGCTCTGCCTGATGCAACCACAGACCTTAGAGATACCACAGCCCTCTGTGTGGAGCACAGTCCTGCCATCTAGGGCACATATGGTGGAGCAGATGGCTCAAGTGCCCAAAGTGGGGAAAATGAAGGTGGAGGCAGGTGTGGGTGCTTCACTTTTCCCACTTTGATGTCGTCAGTCTAGGGTTTGAACCCGCAACCTTCTGAAGACAAGCTCACCTTCTCCCCTGGTAATTATACCTGGGATGACTGTTATTTTAGATTTCTGTGCTGGATGACATCATTCATGCCAGAATGGGAAGGAATGAGCTGTAGAGAGAGAGAGAGGTTAGATCTATAAAGTAGGAATATATATTTGATTACCGGTATTTATTTTTTTATTTACCCTTTATTTATCCAGGTAGTCTCATTGAGCCACGATAACTCATTTTCAAGAGAGACCTGTTAGGGAGCAGATGGTGGGGGTTAAGGGCCTTGCTCAGAGGCCCAGAGTGGGGCAAAGGAGGATGGAGGCAGGTGTGGGTGTTTCACCTTTTTCCATCCACATTTTTTGATGTTGTCAGTACCGGGCTTGAACCGTCGATCTTCCGATCACAGGCCACCATCTCTAACCACTGTGTCACCACTCCCAATTATTAGTGTAGTGCTAACAATATATGATACCTATCATACCAGCAAAAGGTGGGCATCAAACCGCTTGGGAGCGCTAATCCGCTGATAGCGGACCTAAACAATTTGTTAGCGCGGTCTTTTGCAGACACGTGACATTTTGTACTCCCGGTCGCCATATTGGGTGGAGACCGGTTCATTTAAACAGAGGAAGTCCATGCCTTAGCTCAGGGGTGTCAGAGTCAAATACACCAAGGGCCAAAAAAAAAATTTGCTACAAGCCAAGGGCCGGACTGGTTCAATGTTCATATTGAAATGATTTCACATAGCCTGTTGAACCAAGACCTAACAGACTGTCTATTATTTAAGGATTAAATTAATAAAACATTTTTTAACAGGCAAACAGCAAAAAATTAAATTGTTTAAAAAAATATATATATATGTTTCTTAATATCAAGATAAATGCATAAATAAAAGTGCATGCATTATAAACTGAAAATGCATTATTGTGCAGCTCTATGATCCTTCTGATCACCACTTTCAAATAGGAAAATAAGAAAATAAATCAAATCAGTTGTATTCTTTCTCATGGCTCTGTCCCCGAGTCCATTCAACTGAAAAGTAAATATAAATAAATAAAATACAATAAAATAAAATACAAAAATCTATGGCACACAGCCAAAACAATACTTCCTTCAAAGAAAAATCATGTCTTGTAGAAACAAATGTAAAAATTTAACTGAATTAAAAACTGAAAATTTGTTACAGCTCTGTGATGCTCACTTATCTGAGGCTGATACTTGGAGGTGCCTCATCTTTTGTACAAGTTCATCAATGTTTGGGGTTAGGCTCTGAGCTGAGGAAGTCCTCAGGATTGATTCCATGAACATGTAGTCTGCCTCCCACCTGGCTTGAAACCCCCTGTTCTCTGTGTCCACCTTACGTTTAGCCATTTTAGAGGAGGGGTGCAAATGTAGCTGAAAGTTATCTCTGCTCTGACTGCTGATGAATAATGAAGCCACTTGTGCAAGCTGAAGTGACTTCATGAGCAGAGCTACCTGCCTAAATAAAGGTTGAATGATTAGGCATACAGCTGTCTTGTGACTTTTTATTAATATACTGTACTTTTTTATGATTGTTGGCTGTTGGCTGCAAGTATGAAGCTGTGAAATCCTTCATTTTCTACAGCTGATAGCTGTTGGTCATTAATTATGATGAAGTTCAGCAACTTCTCTGCTTCAGCTGTGTGTTTTTATTGTTCAGTCTGGGAGTATTGTCCCTCCTACGAGATTATCAGGTCGGAGTAGACGCGGTTGAACAAGAAAAAACACACCGCTGAAGACATGGAGCTCGAATGAGGGACAGGCTGAATGATCCGAGACCGGGACGCGCGGCTGGGTCCTGCTGCTCGGTTCAGCGAGAGTGTCGTCTCGCTGAACTAACTGGAGCGCGGTTTAAAGTGGCGCTATGGCTCTGCAGACATTGCACGTTGCTGTCTTATGGTATTTAGTGTAAAATACATCCACACAGCGGACATGTTACGATGAACAGTTGGCTAACTGTTAGCTAAAATGTTACTCACCGAGTATGCACGTTGGAGCTGCTGGCTGCAAACTATGGAATGGATTTCCTGAATTTGAGGCGGGTCTCATTACTCTGGGTTCATGAGACACGACTCCGTTCCGAAAATCCATTCCATAGTTTGATCGACTCCGTGCCATGTACAAAACACCAGCGGACGGCTGTGGCTTGCGGGCCGGATCTAATAGTTATTAAATATCATCCAAAGGGCCATAAATAATTGCTTCACGGGCCGGATCTGGCCCGGGGGCCGGCACTTTGACATATGTGCCTTAGCTGCTACCTCGTAAGGATCAATGTTGTTAATTGAAACTAACTTCACCATGTAACGTTCTCTGGCTTCAAGGTTGAGTTTCTCTCTATAAGGCTTCTGCTCATTTTTATATTTAGTTTGCATTTTGCTGATGTTATTGTTCTGTATCGCACTGTGTTTAACATGGACTTCCTCTGTTTAAATGAACCGGTATCCACCCAACATGACGACCGGAAGTGCAAAAAGACACGAGCCGTGACGTCACGTGCAAAAGACCGATAGTGGATTGACTAATTTTTCATAATTCATAAGCGGATTTGCGCTATTTTTATTTAAAATGCAGTACCGCTAATAACTAATTATCTATCAGTAAAAACGAAAAAAAAAACTTATTTACGGGCTCTTAAATCAACCGGATGACTGCTCACAGACCATATCCTGTCAGCGCCGGATGTGATCCGTGAAAAAAAGCGGTCCCCGCCCTAAGGGGGGCTAGAGAGAGCGCTCTCTCTATAGCAGTTAGCAGCCAGTGTGTTACTCTGCAGCCTTATTGCTTGTTTTCGAAGAGTCAGACGAAGAGTTTTTAACATGGAGGGTGAACGTATGGATGTTTCTCAGCGGCCTACGCAATGCGTCAGCGCCTCATTTGCCCTCTTCAAAATGGCGGCGACCACAGAAGCAGAGGACTTTATAACAAAACACGGTAAAACAATTATTTCTTTGGTGAGAAAAAAATATATTTCTTAGCTGACCTTATAGCACAAGGTTTTTCTGAGCTTAACCGTTTCACGAAATGGTCAAATCTGCTGGATTAAAAAAACGTAGTTTGCCATTTGCCCTGTTCAAAATGGCGGCGACCACAGAAGCAAAGGACTTTACAACAAAACAGTAAAAACAATTATTTCTTTGCTGAGAAAAAATATATTTCTTAGCTGACTTTATAGCACAAGGTTTTTCTGAGCTTGACCGTTTCATGAAATGGTCAAATCTGCTGGATTAAAAAAAGTAGTTTGCCATTTGCACGTTAGCGCGTTAGCATTAGCTTCTGCTAGCTTTGCTAATTCATAAGCGCTTTTGAAATTGCGGGCCTAAATAAATTAATAAGCGCTTTAGAATTAGCGGAACTAATTTTTTGATTAGCGCTGCCCAGCATTGCTTACCAGCCACCCACATTATGTGAGGACACTGAGCTGCATCTCTGACAAGCTGGTTTGTAGTGCAGAGGCCCCGCATGGAACTGTACTGGCACCGTTCCTGTTCACTCTTGACACTGCAAACTTCTCCATCAATTCCCCAGGATACGAGCTGCAAAAGTTTTCTGCTGACTCTACCATTGTCTGACCTATCAGATGTAAGGATGACTCAGAGTACAGACAGTGGACACAGGACTTTGTGGACTGGTGCCAGCGGAGCCATCTTCTGATCAATACGGGGAAAACCAAAGAGCTTGTGGTTTTCCACAGGTGCTGCAGACCCACCTCACTGACATAACTGAACATCCAGAGAGCTGACATTGAGATAGAGGACTCTTACCTGGATGTTAGCAACCAGACTGGAGTCACAACACTGAGGCACTTTATATGAAGGGGCAGGGCAGACTGCTGAGGAGACAGGTCCTTTGGAATACAAGGGGCGTTCCTGATACCTTTGACTCTGTGGTGGCATCACCAGTCATCTTCTATGGTTTAGTATGCTGGAGGAGAGGAAGCAATTAGATAAGCTCATCAGGAAGACCAACTCTGTCCTAGGATGTCCCCTTGAGTGGCGGAAGACAAAAGAACTGTGGTAAAAAGACTATTTGACAATGCAAAAAAGTTCATGCTCAATAATCCAGGTACCAAATCCAGTAATTCTCATTCGGGTCATCTGGACAGTTTATTTTTATAGAATTATTTGACAATGTTTCATCCCACCTCATGCGAAGCTGTTAGGTGCACAAAGGAGCATTATTGTTGTTTCTTCCTCCCAGCAGCTGTTTGACTTTATATCCACTACCAGTCACAACAAACTCAATAAGTGTTTACTGTACATACTGTTATCTGGGAGAGACTCAAAGTAGAACAACTACTACTCCACATTGAGAGGAGCCATGTTGAGGTGGTTTGGGCATCTAGTCATGTTGTGACCTGACTAGATGCCTAACTCCTTCCTAGAGAGGTGCTTCAGGCATGTCCAACTGGGAGGAGACTCTGGGGAAGACCCAGGACATGCTGGACAGACCATGTCTCTTGGTTGGCCTGGGAATGCCTTGGAGTCCCCCCAGAAGAGCTGGAAGAGGTGGCTGTGGAAAGAGATGTCTGGGCCTCCCTGCTCAAGCTGCTGCCCCCACGACCTGGCTTCAGATCAAGCGGAAGATAATGGATGGATGTACAACCCTGCTGTCACTTACATTCTTTTCAATTTTTGGACATAGTGTATTGTTTTCTTTTACATACAAAAGCACATGCACATGTTGTACATTCTTTAAATTATCCTACTCAGTGCACATCTCTTGAATCTACAGGTATGCTATTGTTACAGGTTTTATTCCTTAATATGCCCTTACCGTACAGTCTCGTTCATATTCTGTTCATCCATACACACATACATACATCTATCTATCCATCCATCCATCCATCCATCCATCCAACCAACCATTATCTTTACCCACTTCTTCCTTTTTGAATCATGGGGGTCACTGGAGCCCATTTCCAGCAGTCATTGTGTAAGAGGCGGGGGACACCCTGGACAGGTCTCCAGTCCATCACAGGGCCACATAGAGACAAACAACCATTCACTCTCTCACTCACACCTAGAGACAATTTAGAGTTAATTCTGTTTCTGTTTTTTTTTTTTTACCTTTGTTCGAATATGCATAGTTTGATTTACCTGTCACTTTGCTGCAGGTGCACCTGATTGCCCGCACAGAGGGACATTAAAGATTATTTCTATTCTATTCTATTCTATTCTACTTTGTATTGTGTTCTGTTTTAATCTTTTTATCATTGATTTTGGAGGTGCAATGTGTCAGGTTCCTAACATTTAAAGTGCTCAGAAATACTGACGACTGCTTGGAAAACTTACTTTTGAATGTTGTATGGAAGAAACTGTAGTATAATTGCTTTATGGGTGAAAAAGTACCAGGTTTAGGTTTATAAGCTTTTAAGGGTTGCTCATGGACATCTTAAACCAAATGTGTTTTAGTTTTATCAGTGTCTATGTGCTTGTGATATTTGTAACCAGCATAATATATTACGAAGAAAATGCTATTTTTGTAAACACTGAAATAAAGGTTCCACATTGCTGACGTTTATTTGTTTCTTTTTTTTGCAGTTTGTGTCATTATTTTAAAGGTTGACAGTTTGAAAATAAAATTGGCCATTGTTTGAACAGAAAAAATAAGAATGCTATGTCAAAAATTTGTAAAGCTGCATGATTGTTGTAAGGAGTAAGCTAAATAATGGGGAGATTAATATATGTGTTGTTTGACATAAACATTTTGACACACAACTTAAAAGAGTCCAATAATAACTTTTTAAGCAAACCATGTAGCCTACATCAGAATTACAATTTTTAGACCCTTTTTTTAAGTCCTGGCACAAAAATTATTGTCAAACACTAAATAAATAAATAAATAAACCAAATAACATTGCTATTTTATTAAGTAGACTAAAACTTATAAAGAAGAGGTCGGTTTGTGTAAATATATGAGGTTGACGCGGACAAATAAATACGGTTAAATAATCAAATCACGAGGACGAGCTCGCTGCTGTTACCTTGGAAATGCCTGCGCGCCCCCGCAGCACGCGCCGGTCCTTTTGATGTGATTGCTTTATGCGCGCTCCCGCAGACGATCCTAACAACATCCAGAGGAGACAGCTGATGTCAAGGACGAGAGTAGACACGGCAGCAAAGGGAAACCCTCTCGTAAGCGATCCATAATGTTTTCTTAATCCGCTGCTGGCGTCGTGTGGACGTGTTGTTTGCTTTGAAGTGCGGCTCGCGCACGGTTTTCACCGTGTTCTAGCTTGTTGGTCCTCCAGGAAGTAGTGGACACTCATCTTCCGCAGCAGGCCTCCAGGAAATAATGTCGAGCATTTGAGCGCATTACCGCTCGAATAGGTTGTCATAAATCATCTGTGCTTTGTTTAGTGCCTATATTTGTCCACATTTCTGAACACGTGCTGTATTTAGCTTAGCTGCGTATTAAGCTGTGTTCCGTATCGTTTCCATAGTAACCTTGGCTCTCTGATGTCTGATGGGTTCGTTAAATTAAAATGTTATAAAAGCAGTTTTCTCCTCTGTTGATAGCCATGTGGTTGAATTGTTTCTCAGATTCTCAACCTGTCGTTTGACTAGCAACAAACAGACCGTCAAACATTGAATAATACAGTATATAATATACATGTATACAGGTACAGTACTGTAGTTGTTGGTTTTTTACAGACAAATTAAACCGCCTACAAGTAAAACAACATATTTGGAGGTACAGTATCTGTACTAATCTGTGCTGCTAAATGTTCAATCAAATATACATTTACATTTATACATTTTTAGATGCAACCACATATTTTGTTGAATAGATAATACAATTAAAATATTAAATAAATACCATATTAAGTGAAGGTATACAATATAACATTTAAAAAAATATATTTTCACTGGGCTAAAGGTGGACTAAATAAAGGACAAGTTACCAGTCCATTATTGGGTCCATATAGATAAACAAACACTTTTGTTCATTAATTCATTCATTTGATGTAAGTGTCATGGGAAAAAAGTGACTCCCCAAAATACCAGGGGTAAGGTGCATCAGATTTATTTACAAGGCTTTGGTGAACAGCCAGCCTGAGGTGATTTTAGACTTTTTTTTGAGGGGGTGCTCATGCACCCCTAAATTTTAAAACCATAATTAGCATTTTGTATAGAAACTTAGTTCTCAGACATTAGATTCACCAAAATATTTAATAAATGTTGAATAAATATGGAATAAATTATGACAGTCTTAAACGGGCCAGTAAAATCTATGATTATTTTTTTTGCACCAGTCAGATCTTTGACGCCACCTGTCAATCAATCCAGTAGCAACTGACCACAATTTGTCCTGAAGATAAACACCACTTACCTGCAGGTGCTGCAGCCCGGTTTTCCTCTGACAGCATTGCCAGGGTTTTGCTTTATGAACGCTTTGTGATCTAAGTAATTTTGTGAAAAATCATCAGAAAAAGTGGTTAAACATTGAAAAATGTAGAAGATGGATAAGGCTATAGCGGTCGACCTCATCATGAGCAGCTCAATACAACTGTGATAAACAGGAAGTACCACATAGGTAACTCTGCAAGCAAAACTTCAATGTTCTGTCATAATTGCATCATATGCTTAATGGTTAAATTAAAGGTTAATGCTGGAAGCCAGTTGTGCTTTGTCTTGTGTGTTTTACATGTAGATAAAAGTTGTAACTTCTGGTTGCATAAGGTTAGTTTTTGTTAAAACTAAATTGATATTGATTTTGTACAAAGTGTTTAAGAGGTTGTGTAATGTAAAATTTACACTCTTACATACAGTACTGAATTTCACTGAGAGTTATTGCCCTGTGTTGCTCTGTGGCATGAAAACATCCACTGCAGTAACTATTTTGTTATTAGTAGCCTAGATTTTTATTTAATTTTTAGCCTGTCTTCTTTGCCTTAATGTTGGCCGATAAGGCAGAAATGCCTCACTTAAAGACCGTGTAAAGTGAATTTCAACATTTTCTTCAATAAACATTATAAATGTCGTAATTGTAATCTTGTAAATGAGTAAAAAGTCTCAAAATTGTAGCTCAATTAATTTTGGAGTTATAGATCAAACTGTGTATAAACACATTTCTCTTTCAGGATTTTTTAGGCGTGGTTTAAATGTGACCGCGTTTCGTCACGCGGTCACAAGCCCCACCCCCTGCAGCTCCAGCCGTATAAATGCGTTCTTCGGTGGAGCCGTTCACTCGCTACCGACCGTCTCCCTCCAGTACTGGCGTGCTGCTGGAGCGACCACATGCCACCTGCACCTCCGCGCACCTCCGCCCCCCCCCCCCCGCGCGCGCGCGTGCGCGTGTGTGTGTGTGAGAGGCGATCAGACCCCGCATGCGATGTGACCGGGTCGGACCGCGAGTCCGCTCATCTTCTAAAATAGCGCTGATTATAACAGCGGAGTTATGTGTCCTCAACTTTAAAAACATAACCAGAGTTGTTAGTGCACTAAAAACAGCGTAACTCTTGGAAAAAGAAGCTGCTGGAAGCCAGAACTCAGATAAAAACGGAGCAGGTGGATCTCTGCTTCCCCCGTATGCCTCCCCACACAGCTCAGCTCTGAAGGGGGCAGGACACGGCGCAGTACTGCGCTGAAACCACGCCCACGCGCTGACACGCCCCCACCGTTTCAGAGCAAGGCAAAATCATGTTTTTTCATGATTTTTGACACTTAATTTTATAAGGAAAACAATGTTTTTAATCAGTCAGATTTATATGGGTGATTAATAACACATATTTATGCCATGTGACAAACTAAAAACACAAATTTAATTTCACTTTACACGGTCTTTAACATTACGAGCTTCATTACCTCCACCATTACTGCTATGTTGTTTGTTTGTTGGATCTTAGCTCACTCTGGGTTACATTTTCAGGTGGGCGGAGCAATCTTGGTGTTTGCACCATGTCAGTTGTTGGCACCTCCGCGACCCACTCATTTAATTTCATTCAACCTTTATTTATACAGGCTAGCCTCGTTGAGTCACGGGGACTCATTTACAAGAGGGACCTGTCTCACTCACACCAAACAACCATCCACTCTCACACTCACACCTAGGGTCAATTTAGAGTCACCAATCAGCCTAACAAGCATGTTTTTTGGTCTGTGGGAGGAAACCGGAGTACCCGGAGGAAACCCACGCATGCACGGGGAGAACATGCAAACTCCACCCAGAAAGGCCCCGGACCGGGATTTGAACCGGCAACCTTCTCGCTGAGAGGCAGCAGCTCTACCAGTTGTGCCAACGTGCTGCCCAAGCCCAAATACATTTGAGTGTTCTGCAGAGGGAGTGGTGGCACAGAGGTTAGAGAAGGTGGGCCTGTGATCAGAAGATTGTTGATTCATTTTCCTGTACCAACAACATCAAAATGTGTGTGGGACTGATGAAGCACCCACACCTGTCTCCACCCTCAATTGCCCCACTTTGGGCCCTTTAGCAAGGCCCTTAACCCCCACCATGCTCCCTCGGGCTGTGGAGGCTCGGTGGTCTGTGGTTGTGTCAGGAAGGACATCCGGCATAAAAATTACTTGCCAAGTCTTTGTGCGAGTTATAATAATAATAATAATAATAATAATAATAAATTCAATTTATACCGCACTTTTCATTAATAAAAATCTCAAAGTGCTACAACAATAAAACAAGTGATAAAATCAAGTAAAATCAATAATGATATCAACTAAGATTAAAGACAGAATCATGTGGAGGCAGAATAGGCCTGCTTAAAAAATAAATAAATAAATAAAACAAGTGATAAAATCAAGTAAAATCAATAATAATATCAACCAAGATCAAAGATAAAATCATGTGGAGGCAGAATAGGCTTGCTTAAAAAATAAATAAATAAATAAAACAAGTGATAAAATCAAGTAAAATCAATAATAATATAAACCAAGATCAAAGATAAAATCATGTGGAGGCAGAATAGGCTTGCTTAAAAAGAAAATAGTTAGTTCACTGTGGTGACCCCTGAAGAAGGGGACAGCTGAAAGAAGAAGGAAAAAACAAACAAATGGAAGTGTTCTGCAGACGTTAGACAGTGCAGCTCAGTGTTGTTGTTCCCAGCAGTAAAATAAAGATATGTTAAAGTAAAATAAAGTTATAATGGAGCATATTAAAATATTTGATAATGGTTCTTCTAGAAACAATTCCTGAATGTGTTAATGCTACGTTTGTCTCTTGACCCTACAAGTTACTGGAGTTTTAAATTTATATTTTAAGCTATTAATAAACAGATGGAGGATCATATTGCTTTATGTTAGGCCATTAGTAGGAATGATTATTATCATTTCATATTGGCTAAAAGTTAACTTATAGGCTACACTACATTTCTTAGACTGTGGCTAGGATGTGTGAGAGAAGTGGAGCGTGCTCTATTCACACAAGAAGAGCTGTTGGTCAGGCTTCTTCTTGTTGTGCCATTACAGTATCTCTAAAATAGTTATTAAATCAATTGTTACATATGTAGGTAAAACTAGATGTTTAACACCTGTTAAAATACACCAGAATGCAGGAAATGGCATCTACTTTATTCAAACATTTCTGGGGGAGAATCCCCAGAACCCACCCACCAGTGTGTCCCCCCAACATTACAAATGCTTCTGATGCTAGTGGTAACGTGTTGTTCAGTCCAAGAGCCATTAGCCGTGTTTCCATCAAGGTTTCTAGATGCGCATTTTGAAGTACAAAAGCTTAATGGAAACGGCAAAATCCGAATTTACTTCCTCAAATTCGCCAAAAAGTTTATACGCTCGCTTGAGGTGGTTTTTGGGATCTTCGAAAATGAGCAGATGCGCAAAACGACAGATGGAAACAGATTTGCCGACTCAGTTCTGCCGTAGCGAACATTCACGTCACGTGACTGATCAGCTGTTTCCGCTCCGGACAACATGTAACATCGCTAAAACTAGTTGGCATGACAGAATAAATACAACTTGCCCGATAGCAACACGTACCTGAAATATTCTCTCCATTTTGACGAGATGTGTGGCCGGGTTCTGTTTTCAACCGCTACTTCCTGTTTACTGTAGACATGCGTAACGCTGACGTCTGACGTAATGACGCTGACGTCTGACGTAATGACGCTGACGTCTGACGTAATGACGCTGACGTCTGACGTAATGACGCTGTGCGTGGCCCGGTAGATGCGATTCAAGCCAGTTGATGGAAACACTTCTGCTTCGCATTAATTTGTATTTACATATTTGCGAGATTTCAAAAATTAGCTCAAAATTCGAAATGAAAATGGATGGAACACGGCTACTGTCATCACTGGGGGTTAAGCACCCCCTAAAGGTCAGATTCTAAAATCACCCCTGCAGTCAGCAATCACAGAAGATCATGATGTACTGTACTGTATTCACAAGTCAGTGCTTTCACCTGCCTGAGGCTCTGACCCGCTCTGACTTCGTGAATAGAAAAAAAAAACTGTTTTGTAGAAAACATCCAACCTCCAGCACCTCCTGCCCTGTCCATTTTTATCTGAAAACTGCAGTCAGAAACAGGAGGAAATAGAAATCTGGGAGCCAGACTGCTCCCAAGGACTCTCCGAATTTACACCACTGTAATCACATCAATAAAACCTGCTTTTCACATAGAGTAAGGATCATGGAGCATTTTAATATCGTTCACAATAACAGTAAAAGAGCAGTGCATAAAACATGTTAATCGTAGCAAATAGTAAAATTATTTAGCATGGTGAGTGCAAATAAAACACATTCCCTTGACACAAGCGTTAATATGAATCTGTTGAAAATAGCTTCCTGTCTCTTCTTTTCACTGACATGCAAAACAACTGATAGATATTTTGCTCAAATTCTATTCCCTCAAAAACATTTTAGAATATCATATTAAAATATTTTCAATACTATTAACAATATAAATATTTCTAAGTTGTAGACTATTTATATATCATATGAATTAAGAAAATTTGTGTTCTGTAAAAGGGTGGAAATGTGGTGAGCGTTTGTAGGTTTGAATGGAATAAGACAATCTCCCAAGGTTGAGTCAGGTCCTCTAGATGGATTCTTCTTTTCTAAAATGTTTCATCTTTTATCCAAAATACATCTTCATTCTGAGGATGCATGCTCAATAATCCCCGTAGAAAAATCTAAAAAAGTTAAGTCCGATCCTCTGAACATTCAAAAAACTAAATTAAAAAAAATTGTAGAAACATTTCGTCTTTCCTCCTAAAGACACTTCAGTCTGAGGTGCTGTATTCAGCTGTCTTATAAATACCTTCTCATAGTGGATCAACCAGTTTGCTACTGAGCAGCTGGTTTTGACTGTCAGCAGCAAACTGGTTGATCCACTACAAGAAGGTGCTTTTTATGACTGAGCTGAATACAGCTCCTCAGAAGCCGTTTTCGCATTGCACGGCCCGGCCCGCCCCGCCCCGCCTTCTAACCCGGGTTTGTGTGGTTCGCATTTGCCTTTTCCGCCCCGGGTCCGCCCTCGTTTTGGAACCATCTCCACCGTGGTTCTGATCGGGCCGGACTCCCAGGCCCAGTTTGACGTCATGGACTGCTCACATTTGATTCATTGTTTGCAGCAGGGGCTGGACTCGTTCTAACAACAACCTCAGCGCGAGCTTAATTTCATTAAAATTTAACTACAGAAACCCCTAAAAAAATTGTTAGCTGAATTAGTTTTTCTGAGTTTAATTTTTGTTAATAACTGATTACAAATCAGCTTATGTTAGAACGTAAATAACACGAAGCGCGCACCCATTTTCGCCTTTCAGCGCGACCTGAATGTCATTAAAATATAACTAATATTGTCTAACTCTTGCGCGCAGCCAGGGTTTTAAAATATAACTAATAATCTCTAACTCCTACGCGTAGCTAGAATGTTAAGAGGGGTGATTCCTTTATAGGTAAAATGGACTCCTAAAAAAACAATCCGCCGCCGTGGCTCAGAGGGATCGCGCTCGGCTATTACACTCTACGTACATTTTATCTTGACCCGGGGAAGCGGGTTCGCTTCCCACCTGGTACAAGTAATTTTACTTTTTTCTTTTATTGGAGTAAATAAAAAGGAGTTGTGTTAACCAAACAACAAAACTCCTGGTTTTTTAGGAGTCCATTTTACCTATAAAGGAATCACCCCTCTTAACATTCTAGCTACGCGTAGGAGTTAGAGATTATAAGTTATATTTTAAATCCCTGGCTGCGCGCAAGAGTTAGACAATATTAGTTATATTTTAATGACATTCAGGTTGCGCTGAAAGGTGGAAATGGGTGCGCACTTCGTGTTATTTACGTTCTAACATAAGCTGATTTGTAATCAGTTATTAACAAAAATTAAAGTCAGAAACACTAATATATATATTCAGCTAACAAATATTTTTTAGCGGCGTCTCCTCTCTTAAAACATTGTAAGCGCGCACACCAGAACACTCCACCCACGTGAAGAGAACACCCCACCCACTTCCAGAGAACTTCCCATCCACTTCAAGGCGGCTCTGCGGCCAATGCGTAATGAGCGGGGGCGGGCCAGACCGGGCTCTGG
>JBBPBX010028018.1:0-11083 GCA_038048925.1 Garcialebias charrua
GCACGCAGATGGTGTCTTCGCCGGCGGTCTGCAAAACAAAAGGCTTAAAAAAAAAAATAAAAAAAAAGAAATCCGCGACCGTGACGCGAACCCGTGTCCTTCGGATGACGAGTCCGGTTCATTACCTCTGGGCCAACCGTGCAGTTGTGCAAAAATAGTCTTTCATCGTATAAGAAATAATCACAACCACCTACATTTAGAACGCTGAAGTTTTGATTAGATTTTGATGAAGTGAAAGGTATTCTTAAAATAAATAAGTTGCTAATCTGAAAATATATCGATCAGTGGTGCTTGATGGCTCTTTTTTATTACTCATTACGCGAAGAGAGTGTGTGTGTGCACAGTTTTCTGCCGGCTTCGCGTTGGGAGCGATATTACACTAAAAATTGAACTAAAACGTAAAAATAACAATTATAAAGTATTATTATGTCGATGTATATATCTAGTCTCACCCCGATTTCTCCGAAACAAAAGGCTTTAAAAAAAAGGGGGGAAAAAAGATGCCGTTGACGGGACGCGATCTCCGCTCTCCTGCGTGGCGGTCAAGTGTCGTAACCGCTCAACCAAACTGACAGTTGTGCAACAGTAGTCCTTCATCATATAAGAAACAAGTCCAAACCGCTAGAGTGTGTGTGCACAGTTTCAACGAGACAGAGTTCATTCAAACAAGGTAATAAAACATTCTGGTTTTACTCGAGATGTGCTGCATGGCTGGAGCAGGGCAAACCCCTAGCCCCCCATGGGCTAAATAAATGAATAAATGACCGCCAGGTCAGCTCCTAAACCGCTAGGCAACCGTGACATCTTTTATACTCAAGTGGGTGGAGCATCACCAGGGGTTGCTAGGTGAGGGGCTGGACTCAGGTTTGAGGTGATTGGCTACGGTTTGTGACATCACAAACCGCAGGAAGTGTGAAACGGAGCGTTTTTAATCACAGACAAATAAATCTACTTAGAGTAAATAAACCACTGGGTGCATTTTTTTGGCACAAGGACTGTTTTTTTATGAAGTAAATACCCAAAGTTTAGTAAAAAAACATTAAAAAGTGAATTTTGCATGTGTGTTGTGTACTGCCTACTCCTCCACAAACGACAAATGTTCAGTTTGGCATGTATTTGTGTGAGACCCGTTTTGTCTTTGAGTATCAAATATTTTTAAGTTTAGTATTCCACAGTTTCTCAAATGGGGGTACACGTACCCCTTGGGGTACTTGGAAACCTTGTGTAAAGTAATTTAAATTTTTGATATATTAACACTTATGTTTAAACCCTCTAAAATGCAGAAAGAACCCCGATGGACATCCCCTCAAGCACTCAATCTCAAATCTTGGGATGCAATGGTAGCAGGAGTCCCTCTGAGTCTCTTTCTAATGATCAAAGGTATTTAATTTAAATATGATCAAAATTAGAGATGTAACAATTCATCTAACTCACGATGCGATGTGTACCAATTTTGCTGTTGCATGCTTTAAACAGATCAGTCAGACCTGGCCAAGACAGTCCCTTTCTCAGAGGCGGCGTTGGAGGTCGAGGTCTTCCTCTCGTGGACAAAGGTAAATTGTTATCAAAAGTATAATATTGATAACCTGGATTATTCTGATAATTCAAACATTTCCAGAAATGTAGATTAATTTATCTTTTTAATTACAATAATGCATTATTATTTGAATGTTAATGAGAAATTGGTGTTATTATTTTTTAAAGAATAAACCTAACATAGTATTTGGATATTAAAGTTTTCAAGGTGGAAAGAAACAAAATCTTTGCAGGTTGCTGGAAATATCTTACTCAAAATCATTTTTTTAATTGATACATTTTTTCCCATGGTTCTACACTAACTTCTTGCACTGATTGCACTGGTGTTTCTAAACTTTTTTTTGGTTCACCAGCACAGTTAGTGCACCCAAATTTTCAACCGCGTCATATTTAACATGATAGTTTTACAGGTTCTCTCTTTATTTTATTTATTTATCTGGCTTATATTCCACAATCTTAAAATATGATTCATCATGCCAACAGAAATATGTCTTTGTGTTTCAGGAAAAACAGGACCTCAAAGCCCCCAGGAAAACTCTCCCTCTCCTGTCCAATTCTGATTGTGTGTTCGTCCAACTGCCTGCTCACGGTAGGAGATGTGCCTATCACAACATTTCCCAAAGACATTTTATGTTTAAACATTTGAAGTTGTAGTGGCTCCCTCGTTTTTCATGGTGCCCAGTAGTATACTCTCCATTTTTCATAGCAAAAATTGTTTTTATTTTGTTGAAGGTGTTTTATATTATTTTAAAAAAATATAATCAAGTGTTAACTACAGTTGTAATTGGGAGTAGTAGTTGTTGCATTGCTGCTGAAACCATTGTGATAAAATAAATGTGTTGAAGTTAAAGAATACCTTTCATTTTTTGTCATTACAGAAAATGTTTGAAGGTTTTGACAAGACATGTATTATTACGTTTGTTGGTTAAATTTGATAACGGGTTGGAGAAACATTTGAAACATCTGTAGAACTAAAAATGAGTAAAAGTTTTAGGGATGTATACTAATTTTAAGCATCACACGCTCAATTGTAGTAAAATATTGCTAAGAATGAGATTTTTTGCAGCTAGGTTTAAGATTGTTTATCTTGTAAAAAGATAAAATGTCTTATTTTTAGAAATCGTGTCAAGACAATTTTCACTTGTTGGAAGATCTTTTTGCTTATTTCAGTCAAAAAAAAATCTAATTTTAAGTTGTTTTAAACTTGTTTTCAGAGTAGACTTTTCTCCAGTGTACTACTTTTGAGCATCAGAATCTTATTATAAGACAAGAAAAGCTCACAATTGTAGTAAAATATTGCTCAAAACTAGATTTTTGTAGCTAGTTTCAAGATTCCGCATATCTTGTTTTCACTTGTTACCAGATCTTTTTGCTTATTTCAATCCAAAAAAAACTAATTTTAAGTTGTTTTAAACTTGTTTTCAGAGTAGACTTTTCTCCAGTGTACTACTTTTGAGCATCAGAATCTTATTATAAGACAAGAAAAGCTCACAATTGTAGTAAAATATTGCTCAAAACTAGATTTTTGTAGCTAGTTTCAAGATTCCGCATATCTTGTTTTCACTTGTTACCAGATCTTTTTGCTTATTTCAATCCAAAAAAAAACTAATTTTAAGTTGTTTTAAACTTGTTTTCAGAGTAGACTTTTCTCCAGTGTACTACTTTTGAGCATCAGAATCTTATTATAAGACAAGAAAAGCTCACAATTGTAGTAAAATATTGCTCAAAACTAGATTTTTGTAGCTAGTTTCAAGATTCCGCATATCTTGTTTGACTTGAACAAAATGTCTTATTTTAAGAATCTTGTCAAGTGAATTTTCACTTGTTCCATTGGCAGATTTTTTGCTTATTTCAAGCAAAAAAATCTTATTTTACATTTTTTTTTTCTTATTTTTAGAGGGGCATTTTTTCCAGTGTTGTCACGAGAATTAAACTCGGGTTTTATTGCTGACCGAATCCCTGCAGATTTTCTGGTCTTTTGGTGAGCTGCATGGACCAGCGATCCATGGTTTGATTTTATTGTATTAAAACGTTTTATAACATATAAACACTGAGTTTGCGCAGCGAGAGAAACGCTGCAGGAGGCAGAGCAGCTGCCAGTCAAGTTCACCAGAGCACGGGGGGTGGCTCTGAGGGGAGGGAGCAGAATGCTTTCCCTGTTCAAAAGATCCAATGGTTTTGTTCCTAAGCAGAGCCCACGCCTCCAGCAAGAAACGTTTTTCAATGGGAAAAGTCCAGACCCTAGTACGAAGCGAAGTGAAGGACAAGGGTCTGGTTTAAACCAGTCTACCTCAACTATGAATTAATCGTGGGAGTCAGGGTGAGACAAAATGGGGGCCGATGAGAATAGCTGTTTTAACTCTTGAAAAGCATCTTCTGCCTCTTGGGACCAGATGAATTTTCGTACAGATGAGGTAAGTTGTTTGAGTAGTGTAGATACCTTACTGTAGTTCCTGATGAACCGCCGGTAGAAATTGGAAAACCCCAGGAAGTGTTGCAGTTGTTTTCTGTCCTGAGGTGTAGGCCACTGGAGTAAATCAGAATGTCGTCAAGGTATACAAATACAAACACATTTTTAAAAATCTCTCAGGACATTGTTAATGAGGGTTTGAAAAACGGCAGGTGCATTGGTAAATCCAAAGGACACAAGAAGATATTCGAAATGTCCCTAACGCCAAAAATACACTACACGCGTTCCGGCTCCCCCCGCTCCGGTCCGACCTCCGCAGCAAATACGCACCCATTATAATCAATGAGATAAAGTACACTGGCTCCGCACGGCGGCGGTGAGCTGCGGAGAGCGGACGGCAGTCCGTCAAAATTAGAAATTTTTCTATTTCTGCCGGATGACGGAGCTGTGCCGGAGTCAACTTTTGAAGATTACGTCGCACCAACAGGAAAAGGAACGAGCACAACTTCCGTATTTACAAAATAAAATCACCACGGGCGGACTAATCCTAGCTCTATACGGATTTATTTGTACAAAAATGCTGTCAAACTATCATTTATGACTATTCTATGACTAAACTATTATATTTATGACTATGACTACACCTAATAACGCAATACAAGAAATAAATAAATAAAAAAGTATTTTATTCTGAAATGTAAACATCACTTCCTGTTGCTCAAACCATGTCCTGTCGCTTATTTACGAGAGAAGATCAAGGCAGCCTTTACTGTTGTTCTCCTTCTTCCACCGAATGAATTGTTTTGTTCTGACTTCATTATTTATCACTTGATTTATCGCGCAATCTCGCAATTCCCGCGCATGCGTCTTGGAGCGGCGCATCCATGCGGACCTGAGCTGAGCGGAGGCAGTGGACTTTGGACTCGCTCAGCTGCGACCTGCGGAGCGGAGCGGACACGGACCGCGTGTAGTGTATTTTTGGGGTAAGGTGTCTTAAATGCCGTTTTCTATTCATCCCCCTCCCGGATCCTCACCAAGTGATACGCGTTATGCAAGTCCAACTTAGTAAATATAGTGGCATCCTACAGTTGTTCGTAAACTGAGTCGATCAATGGTAAGGGGTACCGTACTTTTCGGCAGATAACACACTGTTTTTTTACTAATTTGAATGTCCTGCAGGCATATACGCCGAAGCGTGTTATTTATGGATTTTTTCCCATATTTAGACCCATTTTTGGCTCTGATATCGCCGTTTTTCATTTGGGGCAAAAAATGGTACAGTACCACTTTTGTCCGCTAGGGGGACACTCCCAGACCGTTTCTAGCTCATGTGTCCGAATAAAGCCTCCTCTGGTCGGACTGACTCTGTCGCTGCCCGCCTCCTACTCTGGATGTAGCTACTATTAGCTGTGTTGTTAGCTGTTTTTTTTTTAGCAAGATAACTCATAAACCACACCGCGGATTTTCTTGAAAATTACAGAGCATAATTATTAGGTGGTCATTTACAAACAGTTAGCTGAAGAAGATGTTTAGAGCTAAAAAAATTGCTCTTTTAGCATGTTGTTAGCAGTAGCTACCGCAAACAGATACCTACTTTTAAACAGCTCTTAAACCACTCAACAGATATTTTTAGGCTTTCAGAGTGTAATTATATGGGTTTTCATTTACAAACTGTTGACCTGTATAAGACATTTGAGATTAAATTAAATTTTTTATAATTTATTTTAGTAACGCACGAGACTGTTTTGGAAGAAGTCAAACCAAAACAATTTAAATTCAGCAGATTTGACCATTTCGTGAATTGATTAAGGAACGGTTAAGCTCAGGAACCCTTGTGCTATAATGTCAGCTAAGAAATATTTTTTTTCTCGCAAAGAAATAATTGTTTTCACCGTGTTAATCTTGTGAAATCCTTCGGTGCTCGCTCGCTTCTGTGGCCGCCATTTTCAGCAGGGCAAATGAGGAGCTGACGCATCGCGTAGCGGTGATGCATAATAGATGCGTCTTATAGGGCGAAGCGTGTTATTTATGGATTTTTCCAATTTATTGACAATAATTGGACAAAGCAGAAGCGTGTTAAACGCCAAAAAGTACGGTATTTGTTTTTCATGTTTTTTTCATTCAACCTTTATTTAAACAGATAAGTCACATTGAACCTCGAAGACTCATTTACAAGTGAGATCTGTTGGACAGACAATAAAAGTGGTGAAAAATGACACATAGGGTTTGGAGACAAAAAAAAATTCCTAACAATTTTTTTTACATCTGCTTGAAGGTCAAAAATGTGAAGAAGAAAAACCTTGCACACAAGCACATAATGACGCTGACATTACGCAGAGGGCAGGGAGGGGCAGGGGAGGGGACTCAAAGGCGGTGAGCAAGCCAGCCCGTAGAGGCACTGCAGAGTTCAGATAGAATCACTCAGTTCATATACAGTAGTTCCCTCTGGAGATCTGTGCACACTCATGGGGGGGAGCTGCCGAGGACGGCCAGAGGCGAATCCAGAGTCCTGAAATGATGACAGAATGTTTATTCAGCTGGGCTCCTCTGAAAAGTCTGTGGAATTCCTCAGCAGAAGGTTTGGGAGGGGTGAGAGCGTCAGGTTTACAAAAACTTCTGCAGGCATGTTGAGATAAGACGGCCTGTCAAGGCCAGTCAGTTAGTCAAATTTCAGATAAACACGGTTATTTGAGTTAACCCTCTAAAATATATGCAGGGTCTCAGGGTTTTGTCTTTCTTTGCAACAAAGAAGAATCCTGCACTGACAGGTGAGGTAGAGGGGCGTATGATGCCAGTCTTTAGCGATTCCTCTATGTATTGTCTCATAGTCTCCCTTTCTGGACCTGATGGGTTGTACAATCTGCTTGAGGGCAGAGGTTCCCCAGGAAGGAGCTCTGTGGGACAATCATAGGGTCTATGAGGTGGTAGAGAGATGGCCTTGTGTTTGCTAAAAACCAAGGCTAGTTTATGATATGCAAGGGGTATTTTGGAGAGATCAATCTCCTCCAGAACAGGTGGTAAGAATGACCCTGGAGAAATGGCGGAACGTAAACATTCAACTGAACAGGATTCCCCCCACCTCTCAATTCAGTTCTCTCTTCAGTTAATTATAGGGTTATGTTCTTTTAGCCAGGGATAACCCAAAATGAGTTGAGGTTTAGAAGACTCAAATACAAAGAACTCAACCTTTTCGTGATGATTTCCATAGAGGATAAAATGCAAAGCGTGAGTCTTGAGAGAGATAGAGGAAATGGTCTGACCTGTGAGAGCTGCAACATTGATCAGTTGGTTCAAGGAGACAGTCAGGATATTTAGTTGTTTAACCAGGTTCAGGCTAATGAGATTCTGTTCAGCTCCTGAGTGTATTAGTGCCTGAGTAGGACAATTAACATAATCAACACACAGGATAGCTGGTAAACAGAATTTTTTGTCAGAAGAAGTTAAATTACCCACCACTATCTCCTGGTTTAATGGTGGTGTTTTCCTTTTAAATGGAGCTGGCATGAATGCATGTACAGTAGTGGCCCTCCTGTCCACAGTACATGCAGGCGTTGGCTACAATCCTCCGTTGCTTTTCCTCAGGAGACAGATTTGTCCTTCCCACCTACATCGGCTCCGGTTCTGAGGTAATTGTGGGCGGGGGCCAAAAACTACTTCCGGTTGCAAGGTAATCATGGGATTTGTATTCTTTTTCCATGGCCCACTCTCGATTTCGATTATCAATTCAAATAGCAAGGCTAATTAGCTTCTCCAAGTCCTGTGTGGTCTCGTGGGTAGTGATCTGGTCTCTGATGTTGTCGTTCAATGCGTGTAGAAAAGCACCTTTTGGCGCGGTTTTACCCCATTCAGACTTCTTCCGCGATAATCCAGAAGCGAATGGAGAACTCGGAGACCAATCTTGAGCCCTGGCGGAGTATAAATAATCTTTGAACGGCTTCTTCCTGTAACAACGGATGGTCGAAAGCTCAACGGAATTCATGAATGAAGGAAGAGTATGGCAAAGAATGAATGGGTCGAGACCGAAGGTGAGTGTGCGCCCACCGTAGAGCTTCACCCTTGAGTGAACTAACTATGTAAGCGATTCGGGAGGTGTCAGAGGCATAAGTAACAGGGGCTTGACAGAAAGCGAGATCACATCATAACAAAAAGCCCCCAAACAGTTTGGGGTTACCTTCAAATAGTTCAGATGGGTGGATGTTGGGTTCTCTGTTGACGGTTGTGTTAGTGCTCGGAGCCGGGGTGGGTTCGGGTTGGAAAGGAGGTGCTGAATCCTTAGGAGCTAAGGCCATGGCAGATAATTTTTGTTCGATGGAAAGAAGCATCCCACACAGCTCTCTTTGTTTGGCAAGGATCTGTTGAAGAGTCCGATCATGATTATCAATGTGTTCATTCTGTGATCTTAATGCTTGGCTAATCTGATTCTCGTCAGTCATGCCTTAGGGTCTGTATGGCTGGAGCATTCTAACATGATTGTAGGTTTTATGACCCAAAGTAGGCAGACTGAAGAGACTCAGACACAAATTAACAAAAAGTGTTTGTTTATTTACAGTGCAGCAAGCTTGGGATGTGGCTGTGGGAGGAAAGAGGAGACACGGTGAGTGTGGTTGATTCCAGATCATCCAAGTTGCAGATATTGTGATATGGGTCTCTTACTGTTTGTTGTATTGTAGGTTTTGTCAAAGATGGGAAGTAACCAGGGGCCTCATGTATCAACCGTGCGTGCGCACAGAAACCGTGCGTACGTCACTATCCACGCAAAACCCCGTATGTATCAAAACTGAACTGAACGTGAATATGTGCGCATCCAAGTACATTTCCACGCCAGCTCCAGAGCAGGCGCACGCACGTTTCTGTGGTTTGTGTTCCTTTGGCGACACTTACAGGTGATTCTGGAAACTGTTCATGAAGGGGAAATAATGATTATTTCCACCCAAACACACATGATTAACAATTATTACATCCACATGGACGCAATCAGAATATAACCCGCGAAAAATATAATAAACAGAAAGACTGAATAGTACTGCACAGCTTAAATTCTTGTTTTCTGTTCATTTTTAGCTGTTTTAGCAGTTGAAGAACGTGATGCATGATGGGACAAGACGACATTCCTCTGGGTATATTTAAATGAAAACAACGTTTTACTTTTTTAATTCATTCCAGATTTAAAGAACACAAGAAAACCATTTAAGAAAAAACCCACAAGAAGTCCTCTTTTTCCTTCATGTCATGTATTGTTTAATTTCATGTTGTTCATTCTAAATAGTTTTCTTGTGTTCTTTAAATCTGGAATGAAATAAAAAAAAAAAACGTTGTACCATGCGGGTTTCGAACTCATGAGGTTTGGGACGAAAGGCAGGCACGCTACCCACTAACCTATTTAGGCATGTTAGAATAGCTTGGTCAACATCTCATTTAAAAGTGGACGGTTTGTTGTGCGCTGAGCGTGCCAAACAAAACCTTTTTCTGTGCCTCTCTACGTCACTCAGAAGTGTCTCCAGTCCACAGTCCGTGAAGTTCCTCTTTTTTCCACGTTTCCACATGATTTGCAATAGAGCAAAGACGACATTCCTAACGTGCAGGGCATATTTAAATGAATTTGCATATTTATATGGAGGCGTGTCAAAGGCGGAGTCGGCCACTCTCTCATGTGCGCTCAATTCCACGTTGATTGTGATGTACAAAAGCAATGTGCGTGGATACCGGCGTATGCACAGTTTGATACATCTGGATTTTTTTGTGCGTAGGCAGATTTCTGGATTTGACCGTGCGGCACTTTTCAGTAAGAAATCCACGCAAGTCTTTGTACATGAGGCCCCAGGTCCAGGGGATCCAAGTGGAGAGGGAGATGAGAACCAGAGAGGTGAGTATTGCAAGATTGGATGGTGGTTTTATGAAGTCCAAGTTGAGTTACAGCTGAGTTTAATATTTCCTGATAATAGAGATCCAAACTATGCCAGAGAGCCAGGAAGTAGTCGGGGAGATACTGCAGAGCAGAACTGGACAGACAGGCAAAAAGTCAAGGTTCGACAAATCTTTCTTAGTTTGCAGGTTCAGGCTGTCGCTCAAATTACCCAGGGTAATCAATGTTCCAACGTTGGTTGAATGTCTGGCAGAGGTTTAAGTAGAGTGGAGATGCTGGTCGTTAATCAGGTGCAGGTGAGGTGACTAGATGATTTGCAGCTGTGGGTGGAACTGGAGGTGAAAGGAAAGTGGGAATACCACAACACGATATTACAAAGTATAATAATAGGTTGTGTGTAATCTTATTAACAAAGTTTTTAAGTTATGCCGGGTACTCACCAAACGCGTTTCGGGCAACGGAAGCGGACGGTTTAAATTAAAGTCTATGTGGAGACGCGTTGAGGCGCGGCGAATCGTGAAGCGGCGCGTTTTGAGTGTTTCAAGCTGTGCGGCAGCGCGCAACAGTTCTTTTCCGCGCACGCGACGTGTCCGAAGCAGCCGACGCGTCCGAAGCAGCTGAACTTTGGCTGCTCGACGCGTCGTAGCAACCAATCGAGAGATGCCCCGCTATGTGATGACGCAACGACGACTTTTTAAACTTACCCCAACGAGCCTCCACGAAGAAACCAGCCTCCGGTAAGAAACTTGGCATTTTTACAGTTGCCGCTGTCCGCTCGAGCGTATGATCACCCCAAACATAAAAAAAAAAAAACGTTTTAATCTCAACAAAGACTTTTGGAGCTGCAGTTCGGCTCGTAGAAAACCCACTCAAGTAGTAACGAGGCTCACGTACAGCTGATTTCGTCTGCCTGGTGTACAAGAAACAACGGGAAAAGGAGCCAGACGCTCCTCCCACCGCGCGTCATCAGACGCGTCTTCAGTGTGAACAGATTCTGGTGACAAGCAGCCAAAAGGGTGCGTCGAGAGCGTTTTTGAAGCTCAAGACGCGTTCAATGGGTACCCGACATTAGCCTGTTAACTCTAGCATGAAACGTGGCAGGATAAATATATCTTCTAAGAATACTAGGAATTTAATTTTATCTGTGCTGTGAGTGGACAGTGAACTCTGCCACCTCATGGAAACTCTGCAAGAATGTCAGAATGAACCTGCAAAACTTCACAGGACTCGAGTCATGCACATGCTCGCAGACATGAGAAGGAATTTTAAAAAAA
>JBBPBX010028018.1:11371-27036 GCA_038048925.1 Garcialebias charrua
TTGTTTAAAGTGGAAGAGCAAAAAGACAAGTAAAGCTCTGCTCCTCCTTGATTCAACATTCATGCTGATACGTAGTTTATTTTATGTATTTTTGCAATCAAACTACTTGCATATAGATTATGTTAAGTATTTGTGTATCAAAAGGGGGCAGCACGGCGGTGAAGTTGGTAGACCTATTGGCTCTCAGTGAGCAGGTTGCTGGATCAAATCCTGGCTGGGCACCTTTCTGAGGGGAGCTTGCATGTTCTCTCTGTGCATGTGTGGGTACTGCTGGTAAATCTGGTTCACTTTATGGATCCAAGTTAATCTGAATTGATCACTAAAGTACCCCAGCTCACTTGAGTTGCACACGCTGCACAACTGACTTTATACACCACGAGTTTGTTTTCACTGGATCATAATGTACTCTCAAAATAAGACATATTTTCTACTATGTCCACACAATAAGTACTTTGTACACATACAAACAAAAAAATGCAAGTTACAAAACCCACATCTGTATATACAAGTCATAAGTCCACCATATGATGGCCACATCAACTAAAGATTAGATTACTCTCACACAAACACACAAGCAATCCCCTATTCAACATAATAAGCAAATTAAAATTTTTAATAAATTAAAGTTGGTGGCTGAATCAATGATTAAACATACATAAACTCTCACACAAACACACAAGCAATCCCCTATTCAACATAATAAGCAAATTAAAATTTTTAATAAATTAAAGTTGGTGGCTGAATCAATGATTAAACATACATAAACAAAAATGTTTATCCCATTTATTCCGAGCATGTTGCTGACTTTTTTTCACAAGGTCGCTCTGCATTATCATAACTTTGAAACGGTTTAAGTCATCAGAAAAATTTCAATAACTTCTGACAGATGAAAAGTTTTGCTTTATAGCTAATATAGTCTTATTATAGTAACCTCACTTGTGTTGTTGCACAAAGCCAGCAAAATAGTCCATCGCTCCTCCCACACAGACACAGCACAAACAGGTAAGCCAAAACAGCACTTTTCAAATGTAGCCCATTTGGGTTTCCTGCCCTTCCTTTTCGGGGATGTGGGTGTGGGGACGGGGTGGGGGTGCAAAACCTTTAGACTCTCCCAACCAAATTGGAATGGTTGACAGGTATGTACAAAGTACATGTACATTATAGGAAAAGTGGCTCTCACTGCAAATTGTGCTTAATGTTGGCCTGTTCAACTGCATTGTAAGGAATTTGATATAAGTGGTTGACATGTGAATAATTCCATCCCACACAACTGGTATGGCTTGACTGGCACAGGCCTGATGGGTCTGCCAGCTCCCTCTGTAAAGCCCCTGTTGCTAGGAACACCAGTGTGGTCAGCAGCTGTATGTGTACGGGTAATAGATTTCACGTCCTTTTTTTTTCTTCCCCCATTTATAGATGGCCTCCCTTCTCACCTTATAACCATCTTCTCACTCCAATATGTATTTTTTTAATAGAGAGAAAGAAAGAAAGAAAAGAGAAAGTAAGATAACAAAACAACAATTATCCACAAAAAGTGCACAAGGCAAACACACCTAACCTCCGTCCGCAATCCTGCAAAGCACATGACAGAACACAGCAACGAAACATACATGCATAAAGACTAATAATCTTCATGACCTTGCAGTAGATTTCTATAAATATACATACCCATACCTACAAATATATATACAGTATACATACATATACATTTATATTCATTCATATACCCATCTACATATCTGCATATATCTACATATACATCCCTGCATCCATTTGTGTGTGGTTGTGAGCATGCATAAGTGAATAAGGTTCCTCCAATAGAACATTTAGTAGCGACTGTGAAGCATCAGAGATCCGTCCCCCCAAAGCCCGAGGCAGACGAAGGGGCGATCAAAGCCCAAGACTCCAGGAAGGACCCCGAGCCCAGAGTCCCCAGGGCCACCCGAACAGGACGAGTTTATATTTAGTTTTCACGTCCTTAACTGTTTCCTAGTATAATAATAATAATAATAATAATAATAATAATAATAATAATAATAATAATAATAATAATAATAATAATAATAATAATAATCATTTTACTTAAAACTGCCTTTCAGGACACCCAAGGATACTTAACAAACCAATACAGTGTAATACAGATCAAACATTATCAGCGACAAATTGAAATATAAAATACATAAAGGTTATAAAATGCAAGATAATAAAAATACATTTAGTAAAGTTAATGATAAGCTAGTCTGAAAGAGATGTGTTTTCAGGGCAGTCTTGAACAGAGAAAGGGAGGTGGTGTTTCGAAGGTCTGGCGGTAGAGCGTTCCAGAGGTGAGGGGCAGAGCAGGTGAAGGCCCTGCTCCCCATGGTGGAGAGGCGGGCAGAGGGTACATGGAGATGTAGCGAAGAGGAGGATCTGAGAGAGCGTGATGGGATGGAGATTTGTAGGAGGTCAGATAGATAAGGAGGGGCAAGGTTGTGGATAGCTTTGAACGTGAGGAGTAGAATTTTGAAGATGATGCGTGATTTAACCGGGAGCCAGTGGAGCTGCTGCAGGACAGGAGTGATGTGGTTATAGTAGGAGGTTTGAGTGATGACACGGGCAGCTGAGTTCTGGACCATCTGTAACTTGTGGAGAGATTTGTTGGGGAGGCCGTAGAGAAGGGAGTTGCAGTAATCGATACGGGAAGTCACAAGACTGTGCACCAGGATGGCTGTGGAGCGGGGTGTGAGAGAAGGACGGAGACGGTTAATATTACGGAGGTGGAAATAGGCAGACCGAGTAATATTGTTGATGTGTGAAGTGAAGGAGAGAGTGGTGTCGAGGATGACACCGAGGCTCTTGACCTGAGGGGAGGGGGATAGCAGAGAGTTGTTAAGGGGGACGAGAAGATGTTCTGATTTTGAAATAGAGTTTTTGGTACCAACAAGAATGATTTCTGTTTTGTTGCTGTTTAGTTGAAGGAAATTGTTAGAAAACCAGTGATTTAGCTCATTGAGACAGTCGGTGAGGATGGAGGGTGGGTGGGTGGAGTTAGGTTTTGATGACAAGTAGAGCTGTGTGTCATCAGCATAGCAGTGGAAATGGACGCCGTATTTGCGGAAGATGTGACCTAGAGGAAGGAGGTAAATGATGAAGAGGAGGGGTCCGAGGACAGAGCCTTGGGGGACACCCGTGGAGACAGGGGAAGACTGGGAACGGAAGGATTTAAGCTGAATGAATTGAGTGCGGTCAGAGAGATAGGAGTTGAACCAGTCTAACGGGGTACCTGAGATGCCAATGGAGGTTAGTCTGTTGAGGAGGATAGAATGACAGATGGTGTCGAAGGCAGAGCTTAGATCCAGAAGAATGAGGATGGACAGAAGACCAGAGTCAGCAGCAAGAAGAAGGTCGTTAGTAATTTTTACTAGAGCTGTTTCGGTGCTATGGTGGGGGCGAAATCCAGATTGAAACTCTTCATAAATGTTGTTGTTGGACAGGTGAGAGTGAAGTTGACTAGCAACAGTTTTTTCAAGGATCTTGGAGATGAAGGGCAGATTGGAGATCGGACGAAGATTACTGAAGTTGGTAAAGTCAAGACCTGGTTTCTTGATGATGGGGGTGATGGCAGCAGATTTGAAGGCTGTGGGAACAATGCCAGAGGTTAGGGAGGAGTGGATGATATTAGTGATGATAGGGAGCAGAGACGGGAGACAGGATTTAACAAGAACTGTGGGAAATGGGTCAAGTTGACAGGATGAGGACTTGGACTTGCTGATAATGTCAGCAATGTCATCAGCAGAGGGGAGGGAGAAGACAGAGAAAGGGAGGGAGGGAGGGAGGGGGGAGTTCAACAAGGATGCTGGGGGCAGTATTTGGTCCAAGGTGTTTATGAATTGAAATAATCTTTTCGTTGAAATATGACATCAGGGAGTTGCAAAATTCTGTGGAAACCATGTGAGAGGGTAGAGAGTTAGGAGATGAGACAGAACAATGAAGGAGAGAGAACAATGTCTTTGAATTACCAACATTGGAACTGATGATGTCTGAGAAGTAGCTGGATTTGGCTTGAGAAATACTGTTCTTGTAATGGATGAGGTGGTTTGCATAAAGTTCCTTGTGAATTGTGAGACCAGATTTTTTATAGAGACGCTCTAGCCGCCGACCTTTGGTTTTCAGGGAGCGGAGTTCTGGAGTGAACCAGGGTGCAGAGTTGGAGAAGGAAACGTCCGAGTTTTCAGAGGAGCAACAGAGTTAAGTATGTTGGTGAGACTGGTGTTGTATAATGTGACAAGATCATCTGGGTTGGAGGAGTTGAAAGTGGAGAGGGTATTAATAATATGAGATAAAAGAGTGTCATGGTTGATATTCTTGCTATTACGGAAGGAAAGAGTGCGTTGAGCTTTATCTGAGGAAAATTTAAGATTAACATTGAAAGAAATCATCAGGTGATCAGTAAATGGAAGTTCATTAGAAGAACAGTTAAGAGGAGAAAGTCCAGAACAGCATACAGGTAGTCCCCTACTTACGAGCGCTCTGACCTACGAGGTCCCGGACTTACGAGCTGGTGAATTTTTGGAAAAAAATAAAAAATACCGAGTTTTTCTGTGTTTTTTCAACATAGTTCATTAGCCAAACATGTGGACACACGTTTCTGATCATTTTTATGCACTCGTAAGCAGCTTTTCGATGAAAAACAAGTGTTCGTAGTCGCACTAGCAAAACCGTTCCAACTTACGAGCGAAATTCCGGACTTACGAGACACGTGGCGGTCGTTCCGAATTACGAGATTTCCATGTTACGAGCAACTCGTTGTAACGGAACTCGCTCGTAAGTCGGGGACTACCTGTATTAAGTCCAGGGTGTGACCCTGTCTGTGCATTGGAAAGTTGATGAATTGTTGAAAGCCGCAGCTGTCCAGGCAAGATGTGAAGTCCCTGGTGAGGGGGTTGTTTTCTTCATCCATATGGACATTGAAATCGCCCAGCAGGAGGACATTGGGTGAAAGAGCAGTTAGATGAGCCATTAGACCAGCAAAGTCATTCATGAAGGAGCTGTTCACTTTTGGCGGGCGGTAGATTGTAGCCACCACGGTGGGTGTGGGGCCAGCGAGCAGACACACAGTGTGTTCGAAGGAGGAGGAGGGGGGGGGGTTGTGAACCGAAGTGACCTTCCAGTTCTCGCTGTGAATTATCGCGAGACCTCCTCAACGGGCCGAGGTGCGGGCCTTGGCGATGCAAACAAACCCTAGGAGGAGTGGACTCGTTCAGATAAAAAAAGTCATTTTGTTGTTGCCACGTTTCTGTTAAACAGATGAAATCCAGTTTTCGGTCGGATATTAGATTATGAATAAGCTGACCTTTGCCCGTGAGGGAGCGAACGTTCAGAAGTCCAAACTTTACGGAGGAGGCGGAAGTAGTGACTGGAGCGTTAGCCGACCGAGCTAGGTTGGCTAACGTGCTGGCTGCTGCTGTTAGCAGTCCGAGCATTGCGGCGTGAAGAATGGCGAGAGTCAGACCAGATGGAGGTTATGGGATGAGCCTTGTTGGCGTTGAGTCGACGGCGCGAGCCCCGGTGGATGTATCTCCGACGAGGATGGAAGGCAATTTCCTGAAGAGGGAGCACCGGCGGCGCGGCCGGTAGGAAACGAAGACAAAGGAGCTCGACGGCTGAATAATGGAGCAGGCCAGACGCTGGTGGTGGAGGATGAGAAGCAGCAGAGTCCAGACGAGAGCAGGCAGCAGGTAAATCCAAGTATCACCATGGATGCTATCTATCTACCATGGTGCACTAAGATAGCTGTAACTACTGTACTCATCACTGCACCCTGTATTCACTGGTTCACTGGTGGGAGTGGTGGTGCAGTGGTTAGAGACGGTGGGCCTGTGATCGGAAGATTGCCGGTTCAAGCCCCGGTACTGACAACATCAAAAAATGTGGGTGGAAAAAGGTGAAACACCCACACCTGCCTCCACCCTCATTCGCCCCACTCTGGGCCCCTGAGCAAGGCCCTTAGCCCCCACCATCTGCTCCCTATTTATGTTTCATTTTATGTGCTGTATATGGCTGTTTATTATGTGTACCTCCGTGTGTACCACTAAGTGGATCTGCAGTGGAAGTGGTCTCCAGCTACAAGTACTTGGGTGTACACTTGAATGATAACCTCAGCTGGAGCAACAACACCACCAGCCTGATCAAGAAAGGTCATCAGAGACTCTACTTCCTCAGACGACTGAGACGAGCTGGTCTGAGTAGCCCGGTCCTCACCTCCTTCTACAGGTGTGCAGTGGAGAGCATCCTGTGCTCCAGCATCAATGTGTGGCATGGAGGTTGCACAGCTGCGGAAAGAAAAGCTTTACAGAGAGTGGTGAAGGCTGCACAGAGGTCTGTCGGAGTCAGTCTCCCCTCTATCACAGACATTTACACCTCCAGATGCAGGAAAAGAGCCACCTGCATCATGAAAGACCCCACTCACCCTGCACACACACTTTTTGCCCCACTCCCCTCAGGAAGGAGGTTGAGGAGCATTAAGTGTAGAACCACTAGACTGAGGAACAGCTTCTACCCTGAGGCTGTTAGACTCATGAATAAATAAATAATAAGAATAAACACTGCAAAATATCACATCATGCTGATGCTGATCTGTTTTCTTGTTGCTGTGTTCATATGTGACCATTTGCTCATATAGACTCATGTTCGTGCGGCTGTCTGTTTGTAATGATTTTGTTTTTCTATTACATTAGTGCTTAGTGTATTTCTAGTTGATGTTTTTCTTAGTTAATCCTAGATGTTATTACTGTTTTTCTCTTACATTTTGTTGTTGAATGTAACTGGGACCCTGTGTACATAATCTCATTTCATCACATGTACCACATGCGGTGCAAATGACAATAAAGATTCTCTGACTCTCTGACTCTGACTCTGACTCATCTGTGGTTGTTGTTTAAAACAGGTCTCTTGTAAATGAGTTCTTGTGACTCCATGAGACTAGCCTGTATAAAATAGGTTGTATAAATTAATCATATCTAAGTGTCGCCAATGGACCATAGAAACGTGTGTATGCCAGCCATGAAGTTGGCGTGGGGCTGCGTGTCACAGTCTGTCCCCTAGCTGTCTAGTATTTCTGTATTTTCCCCTTTTCTGCTTTAATGTGTTTATTTCATTCTGCTCTTTATACTTTTGTTCTTCTTCTTTTTGTGTGATTTCTGTTCCTGTGTATCATTCTGTTTTCTGTCACTTCCCACTCACTCCTCAGTCTGCCTCTCTTGTCTTCAGTCTTATGGTGCATCCAGACCGAACAGCGTTTCAACTTCCAAAAAGCTCGTCACGCACTTGGTGTCCAGACCTGAACGCAAAACTGCAGTGGGGTGTGTGGGAGGAGCTTACCGGTATACCGAGTCCTCACTGCACTCCGCCAGGCGAGGAGCTTTTTATTTCTGTCTCTGTGGAGCAGACTTGACTGGTCGTGAAGGACTTGTCGCGAACACACAGCTACAATGAGTTTCTCTTCCATAGTCCATGACTCCGCGGGTTTTTTCTGTGTCCCACAAACAATACGTCACATAGTTGCGCAATACCCCCGCCCCCTCGTTTCCGCGTCACATAGGGACTCTCCCCCTCTCTTCTCCCCCCGACTCTCCCTGATCAACCAATCAGGGAGAGTTGAACGGCGTTTGAAAGTTTGAACGGCGAAATCTTCAGCATGGTCAAGGCGTGCTTTGGAGGCTGACGCGGGTTCACGTGCACGGAAAAACGCTTTCCAGCACGCTCAACACGCACGTGACGTGACGCCCGACGCCAAGACGCGGCTGGAAGCGCGTCCCCCATTGACTTTGAATGTAAGCTGGACGCTCCTGCCGTTGAAACGCTGTTAGGTCTGAATGCACCATTAATCATTCACACCTGTCTCATCAGCTACCTGCCCAGGTGCTCATTACTCACTCTCCCTCTGTCTTAAAAAAAGCCTTTCTCTCATCCACTCTTCGTCCGGTCAGTGTTCTGTCTGCACAGACAACACGGTCCTCCTCTGTTTCTTGTTCCAAGTACAGTATCTGTCTGAGTCTGAGCTCGGCTTTTTTTTTTGCCTGCCTGGACCCTGCTTGTAAGTTGTGCTGCCTCAACAGCCTTTTTGTTTTTGTTGTTTAAAATAAATCATTTTTATTTTAAACTCGTGCTTCACCTGCCTGCATGTGGGTCTAAAACTCAAGGATCATGTTACTGCACACATTTCCATAGTCATTTCATTCTTGACACATCTGAAGTTTTGGGTGAAAAGTGCATACACCATGTTTTTGTACAAATGCATACTTTGTACAAGGGACCCCTGATTATTTAAATGGAATGTACTTCCATAGAATCTTTCCATCTCATCAGGATACTCCCAAGTGCTTTAAAGTACAACCCCTGTTCTCATTTACCCATTCATACAGCACTCTATATATCTATACAAAGAATAATCAGTGCTTTATCACATTCATACACTGATGGGACACACATCAGAGGCAATGAGGGGTTCAGTGACTTGCCCAGGGACACTTCGGCATGTGACTGCTGGTGGAATCAAACCTCCAACTCTTCCATTGGAGGACAACTGCTCTAACCACTCAGCCACAGCTGCCTGCAATTTGTCCATAATCATTAACAATATAGAGTTAATACAAATAGCCACAAAAAAAATTGAGGCAGCACACTTAATGAAAACCATAATTTCTCAAAACCTTTGGCCAAAGCTGTACATCGGTACAATTGTAAACTTTATCTTGTCCTGCTCATAGTTTCTGATCTGCTCAGGGTAATTTAACGTTGATACATATATGCTTCATCACCAGATGGAGTGTTGTGCACATTTGTTCACTTGTCTCTAAAGTCAAGGTCACAAATCAAGGTCAACATTAAAATAAGGTATTTGCTTGTCCCGCCCATAACTTCTGATCTGCTCAAGATAATTTAATTAAACTTGATACACATTAGTATCACCATTAGATGGAATGTTGCATACACTTTTCATTACCCCAGGTAGAGGCCAAGGTCAAAAATCAAGTCAAAATACAAATATAAGGTATTTGCTTGTCCGAGCTATTGCTATAGTTTGATGTATAGCTGTTTAATAGTTTTTTCCACAGACGTATAATGTGCTATATGTTCTACTCTGGTTTAGGATATTAATAATATCTAAAAACAGAGGGATAGTGTAGAATTGAGCGTAGACCGAACACATGGTTTGCTTAGATTTATTTACATGCACATATTCTAACCAAAGACCAATGATATGACATGTTTAAGGTTAAGTTTATTAAAAATATATTCAATGATTTATTGTTGGTTTTGCAGAAAGAATGGTAAATGGTAAATGGAGCTTATTTATATAGCGCTTTCCAGCCCCCTCTGAGGGGCCCCAAAACGCTTTACAATACCAACCATCCACCCATTCATACACCGGTAGCGGTAGACTGCCAAGCAAGGCGCCATCCAGTCCTACCGGGAGCAACTCGGGGTTAACTGTCTTGCCCTGGGACACAACGACACATGGTGTGGGGAACCGGGATTCGAACCTCCAACCTTCCGATCGGGGGACGACTGCCATTACCACTATGCCACCCAAGAAGGCATAAGAAATAACAAGATTGACAATTTACTATTATTTTTAAATGATACTGTGGTATTGTTTTATTGATATTTGTTACAAGAAACAATTCTCTATGTGGAAACCTTACAATTCTCTATGTGGAAACCTTAACATCCATCATTTGTGGCATGTTCTCCAGGCAACTATTATTTCCAGATTGCTTTTTTTTTCTTCAGAAAAGTGTGTTGGCAACAACCTGTTTTTATTTTTATTTTGTTTCTTACAATATCAGTACATGTTTGCATGTTTGCACTTCATTTAAATGCTAGATGGTAAATGGTAAATCGACTGTCCTTATATAGCACCTTTCTATCTAGTCAAGATACTCAAGGCTCTTTACAACACAATCTGTGCCCACATTTACCCATTCATATAGCACTCTACTATGTCTTTACAAAGAATAATCCGAGCTTTATCACAGCCATACACTGATGGGACACATGTCGGATGCAATGAGGGGTTCAGTGTATTGCCCATGGACACATCAGAATGTGAACGCTGGTGGAATTGAATCCCCAACTATCTCATTGGAGGATGACCACTCTAACCACCCCGGTGGAGTGGACTCCTTCAGATGAAAAAAGTCGTTTTGTTGTTGCCACATTTCTGTTAAACAGATGAAATCCAGTTTTCGGTCGGATATTAGATCGTGAACAAGCTGACCTTTGCCCGTGAGGGAGCGAACGTTCAGAAGTCCAAACTTTACGGAGGAGGCGGAAGTAGTTACTGGAGCGTTAGCCAACCGAGCTAGGTTGGCTAACGTGCTGCTGCTGTTAGCAGTCCGAGCATTGCGGCGTGAAGAATGGCGAAAGTTAGACCAGATGGAGGTTATGGGATTAGCCTTGACAGAGTTGAGTCGACGGCGTGAACCCCGGTGGATGTATCTCCGACGAGGATGGAAGGCAATTTCCTGAAGAGGGAGCATAGGCGGCACGTCCGGTAGAAAGCAAAGACGAAGAAGCTCGACAGCTGAATAATGGAGCAGGCCAGACGCTGGGTGGTGGTGGATGATCAGCAGCAGAGTCCAAACGAGAGCAGGCAGCAGGTAAATCCAAGTAAAATCCATGTTTGATAATGAGTATAAATGCCCAGGCAAGGATCGGTGAAAAAACAGCAGAAAGTACTGAATAAAACAAGAAAAAAGTACGAGGAGCAACGGCAGCCAACGTGTACCTGCGTTCACCCCCTGAAGTAGAATGAAGTACGATGTCCTGCACTTCACTATTCCACCACCAGGTTTCCTTATGATCCAATCTTTGTCCAGATGACACACCAAGTACCTTCCTACCTGTCTCTCTAATACTGTTGCGGTAGTAGCCCAGTCATTTGGAAGCTCTTTCTTACTACCCAGAGCCTTTAACAGCTCGTCTCTGAATTTCTCGCAACATTCTTCCTTCTTCAGCTTCCACCATTTGGTCTTCTTCTCTGGTTTTACTCTTTTTCTCTTCTTCTCAACAACAGTCATTCTACACACAACCATCCGATGCTGTCTGGCCACGCTCTCCCCTGCCACAACCTTACAGTCTCCAATCTCCCTCAGGTTTCCTCTTCTACACAGAATGTAGTCAACCTGTGTACTCCTTCCTCCACTCTTATAGGTCACTCTATGTTCCTCCCTCTTTTGGAAATAGGTATTGACTACAGCCATTTCCATTCTCTTGGCAAAATCCACCACCATCTGTCCTTCCTGGTTTCTTTCCTTGACACCAAACCTACCCATCACTTCCTCATCCCCTCTGTTTCCTTCACCAACATGTCCATTCAGGTCTGTTCCAATCACCACTCTTTCCTCCCTGGGAATACTCTCCAACACTTCATCCAGATCTTTCCAAAATGTATCTTTCTCCTCCCCATCACATCCAACCTGTGGAGCATAACCACTGACGATGTTTAGCATCAGACCATTTACTTCTACCTTCTGGCACATCACCCTATCTGACACCCTCTTCACCTCTACTACATTCTTTGTCAACTCCTCCTTCAGGACCACCCCTACTCCATTTCTCTTTCCATCCACACCATGGTAAAACAGTTTGAACCCTGCTCCATTGCTGCAGGCCTTGCTGACTTTCCACCTGGTTTTGACATGATTGCTGCTCTGCATGGTGAACCCATAGGCAGGAAAATAAGGAGGCTCCAGTAAAAGTAAGTAAAAGTATTTATTTACAAAAAGGAACAAAATAAACAGATGTTGGTGCAACAACTTACAATGAGCAGGGTAAAACACAGATGGGAAAACGAGCATGAGAGCCTCAAGGCCCCGGTATAGCTCTGCGTACGGCAGTATGCCGCTGTACGCCTTACGTACGCAGAGGCACAAGCGTAGCCCCGCAGGGCATGTACGCGCCAAGCTCAAATTTTACGACCGCGTACGCAAGCGTGTTGTCTCACAATAAACTGCCTGGTGCCGGACTGTTTTGTATGTGACACAAATGTATTAAATTCCCCATCTTCACCCTTGATCTGGACTTTTCTTTTTTTTTGCCAAAAGTCAAGTGATCGCTTCCTCCTCCGCTGACTCCATGACTGAAATGATGAGGAAATGAATGAATTTGTCACGGGCGAACTAAACTCATGTCCAACGTGGCTGTGGGAGGTTCTGCAGATTTCCTGGTGTTCTGGTGTGCTGGACAAGCGCTCCCTGTTGTTATTTTATTTTTTAGAACTTTTTATTAACATATAAACACAGAACACCGCTGCGGCAGAAGCTGCCAGCTCATGCCTTTTTTTCCCCACCCGACCTGTCAATCAATAGCGACCTCAATTTGTCCTGTAGGTAAACGCTCCGCCTTGCTGTTGCTCAAATGACGTCAAGTATTTGGAGCGAAAACGCGAGCATTAACGCAAGAACGAACGCAGAGCTATACTGTGAACTGCTTGCGCATAGCACGCGCGCGTCGAGCGGCGTTCGGCAAAACACAGAGCTATACCGGGGCCTTTAGACAAGGACAATCCACGGACACTGACACAGCATCACAGGGCTGAATATATACAGACATGGACAAGGTGAAATGACAGTCAGCTACGGTGATCAGGATTAAACACAGGTGTGACAGTGTAGGACGACAGGAGGAGGAGGGGCTGGTAAACATGAGGGAAAAACACAACATGCAAGACCAGACCCAGAAACCCTACAGGACCCCCCTCTCAAGGTATGGCCCCTGAAATCCCAAGGAGAGCACCATCCACTTGGGAGGGAAGGTGGGAAAAAACAAACAAAAGTAGGGAGACATAAACTGGACACAAAAGGGAACACAGAACCCCTAAGGCCCCGCAAGACAAGGTAGATGGTCAGGAGACCATCCACGGCAGAGCTGAAGATCCGGGGGACGACCCGGCGACCGTCCGTCGACAGGCCAGAGGTCTGGCGGGCGGCTAGGATGCCATCCTCCCTTGGACCAGGGTTCCGATGGGCGGTCATGAGACCGTCCCTTTTTGGCCAGTGGAGAGGCCACAGCTGCAGGTGATGAGACCCCAGAGACAGCTGTAGCCAGATCGATGAGGGCCTCGTGAGCGAAGACCTCTAGTGGAGCGAAGACCCCTGGCAAGGCGAGGACTTCCAGCAGAGCGAAGACCTTCGGCGAAGTGAGGATCTCGAGAGCGAAGACCCACAGCGAGACGAAGACCTTCGGCGTGGTGAGGACCTCCAGTGGAGCGAGGCCCTCAGGAGACAGGAGGACCTCAGAAGCGAAGCCCTTTGGCAGAGCGTGGAGCTCGAGAGCGAAGACCCCCGGCAAAGCGTGGACATCCTGCAAAGCGAGGACCTCTGGTGCAAAGACTCCCGGAAAAACAAAGACCTTGGGTGAAACGAGGACCTCTGGAGGAGTAAAGACCTCAGATGCAAGGACCTCTGAAGTGAAGACCTCTAAGGTGAAGACCCCCTACAAGACGAGGACCTCTGGTTGGGCAAGGACCTCTGATGGAGGAGCAAGGACCTCTGAGCCTCTATGTTTAAGAAAATGATTAAAACTAAATTTCTGAAAATATATATATATAAATTGGTTTATATCCAAGTTACTATATATTTTAAAGTGTGATGAGTTATTTATTGTGTTATGTTTTTTTATTTATTATTGTTGTTTGAATTAATTGTTTGAATTACCGGTAATTCTGTTAAAGAAGGGGCAGATATAATATGATTTTTTTTCTTCTTCTGCTTTATTTCATTTCATGTATTGTTTTGTTTTTATTTACGTGGTGTTGTAAATAGTTTTCTTGTGTTTTTTTTTTAAATCTGAAATGAATACATTTAAATAAAAATAATTTAAAAAAATGCATATACCAGTTTTACTATAGGTGTGTTAAAATGCCAAAAAAGATAGGATCACGTGTTAAAAGCCAAGGAATAAAAGTGTGTTTTTAAAAGAGATTTAAAAACAGGAAGAGAGGAGGCCTGTCTGACACTCAACGGTAAATTGTTCCACAGCCTGGGAGCAACGACAGAAAACGCTCTGTCACCTCTGAGCTTCAGCCTAGTTTTAGGGACTGTCAGCAGCAACTGATCAGCTGATCTTAGAGATCGGGGAGGGCAGTAAGGCTGAAGCAGCTCAGACAGATATGGTGGGGCAAGGTTGTTCAGGCATTTAAAAACAAACAGCAAAAGTTTAAAATGAATTCTGTAGTGCACAGGGAGCCAGTGAAGGGACGCCAGGATGGGAGTGATATGCTCACGCCTACGGGTCTGGGTTAAGAGGCGAGCAGCAGAGTTCTGCACGAGCTGCAGACGGGCGAGAGAGGTCTGGCTGATGCCTACATACAGTGCATTACAGTAATCAAGACGAGATGTGATAAAAGCGTGGATTAATTTCTCCAAGTCAGGTCTTGCTAGGATTGGTTTTACTTTTGCTATTTGGCGAAGTTGATAAAAACTTTTCTGAACAACACTGCTGATCTGTTTATCAAATTTAAAATCAGACTCAAACTTCACCCCCAGATTGGTGACAGAGTCCCTGAGATAAAATGACAGTGAGCCAAGGTCTATGCTGGGAGAGGGACAGCAACTCAGTCTAAACATCATGACTTCAGTCTTGTTCTCATTTAGACTAAGGAAGTTTAGAGAAAACCATGCCCTAACATCATTAAGGCAGTGTGTAAGTTGCTGGAGTGTATTGTTTTGTGCCAGGGGAAGATAGAGCTGGCAATCATCAGCATAGAAATGAAAAGAAATTCCATGTTTCCTAAAAATATGTATATATATAATTACCAGGAAGACTCCACTCCTTCCTCCTCCCACTCAAATAAGGTGTTGATGCATGTTATATAGTGCATTTAAAATGGAGGGGGATGAGGCGGCGACCGGCACAGACCCACCCCCTCCCCAGAGAGCAGGCAGTGCCCGTTCATGCCTCCAACCCTTGCTCAGAACCCTAAATGTCGACATGTTAAATATGAGAGTGGGCACAGGTCCTGGAGGTGAGAATGATTGCACATCCCACCACCTACATGCACCGTGTGCCCACTCCAGACCCTCTATATGCATGTGTCGTGAGAATGTTATAAGTGAGTGTCTAGGTCAGGGGTGCTCATTACGTCGATCGCGATCTACCGGTTGATCGCGGAGGCATTACTGGTAGATCGCAGCGTGACATTAAAAAATTGTCAGCCTATCAAACATCCTGTCACTTGATTGACATACAGGGCAACCAATCAGATGACAACTGAATCTTGAGCTTTAGGTGACGTCACAGCTCATGCTAAAATCAACGGCGCTAAACGCGGCAAAACTTACAAGCTAATCAGCGAATTACCTCAGATTTTAAGCCTTTGCTAAAACATGAGTGAGAAAGCTGGACCAAGCAGCAAAAACGTATCACTTTCATACGGAATGGGAGGTGGACTTTTTTCACTGTCATTTTTGAAGTGTGTTTGCCTCATCTGCCAGTCTATTAGGCTCCACTTATTTATGTGAGTCAGCCTTTTCCCACATGAAAATCATTAAGTCCAAATACTGTTCCACCATGACTGATGAACATTTGGAAATGTGCTTGAAGCTGGCTGTCAGCAGCTACTGTCTGGACTATGCATCCCTGGCTGATTCAATTCAGTGCAAGTCATCAAAGTAAACTCA
>JBBPBX010028019.1:0-20355 GCA_038048925.1 Garcialebias charrua
ACAAAAACTGTAAAGAGCAGAGAGGGGAACACAAATAAATATAAAGAAAACAGACAGGGACAGAGCATGTCATAACTCCTCTCTCTCAAGGGATGGCTCCTGACGTCCCCTAAGACCCAACACAGAAAAAACACAGCATGGGTGGGAGGACGGGGGAAACACAAGGATGGAGGGCAAAAAACAAAAATCTAAATAAAGGGCTAGACCTGGGAGCAGGAGAAACAAAGCTTTTCTATGAACGGCCCTGGACATCGCTCATAGCAGGCCAGAGTTTAGATGGACAGTCCGGGGACCATCCAGAGCAGGACCAGAGTTCAGATGGACGGCCCGGGAACAGTCTAGAGCGGGACCAGAGTTCAGATGGACGGTCCGGGGACAGTCCAGAGCAGGACCAGAGTTCAGATGGATGGCCCGGGGACAGTCCAGAGCGGGACCAGAGTTCAGATGGACGGCCCGGGGACAGTCCAGAGCGGGACCAGAGTTCAGATGGACGGCCCGGGGACAGTCCAGAGCAGGACCAGAGTTCAGATGGACGGCCAGGGGACCGTCCAGAACAGGACCAGAGTTCAGGGAAGGATGGAATGGGGCAAATGATGGTGCTGCTGGCAGTTGCTGGGAGAGAGATGGTGGTTCTGGCAGCTGTGGGAATGGACAGGACATCAGCAGTTGTGGGGCCAGACCAGGGTTCTGCAGCTTCGGGGCCAGGCCTAGGTTCAGCAGCCAGAGAGTCGGAGTCTGCAGCCAAAGAGCCGGAGTCTGCAGCCATCGAGTTGGGCGAGGGGTCTGTAGCCATCGAGTCGGGCGAGGGGTCTGCAGCCATTGAGTCGGGCAAGGGGTCTGCAGCCATCGAGTCCGGCGAGGGTTCTTCTGTCATCGAGTCCGGCGGGGGGTCTGCAGCCAAAGAGCCGGAGTCTGCAGCCATTGAGTTGGGCAAGGGATCTGTAGCCAAAGAACCGGAGTCTGTAGCCATTGAGTCGAGCGAGGGGTATGCAGCTATCGAGTCGGGCGAGGGATCTGCAGCCATCGAGTCCAACGAGGGGTCTCCAGCCATTGAGTCCGGCGAGGGGTCTGCAGCCATCGAGTCCGGCGAGGGATCTGCAACCATCGAGTCCGGTGGGGGGGTCTGCAGCCATCGAGTCCGGCGAGGGGTCTGCAGCCATCGAGACCAGCGGGGGGTCTGAAGCCATCGAGTCCGGGGGTCTGCAGCCATCGAGTCCGGCGAGGGGTCTGTAGCCATCGAGTCCGGTGGGGGGTCTGCAACCATCGAGTCCGATGGAAGGTCTGCAGCTATCGAGTCCGGCGAGGGGTCTATAGCCATCGAGACCGGCGGGGGGTCTGCAACCATCGAGTCCGGGGGTCTGCAGCCATCGAGTCCGGTGAGGGGTCTGCAACCATCGAGTCCGGCGGGGGTTCTGCAGCCAAAGAGCCGGAGTCTGTAGCCATCGAGTCCGGCAAGGGGTCTGCAGCCATCGAGTCCGGCGGGGGGTCTACAGCCAAAGAGCCGGAGTCTGCAGCCATCGAGTTGGGCGAGGGGTCTGCAGCCATAGAGTCCGGTGAGGGGTGTGCAACCATCGAGTCCAGTAAGGGGTCTGCAGCCATCAAGTCCGGTGAGGGGTCTGCAACCATCGAGTCGGGCGAGGGGTCTGCAACCATCAAGTCCGACAGGGGGTCTACAGCCAATGAGCCGGAGTCTACAGCCATTGAGTCGGACGAGGGGTCGGTAGCCATATATTCCAACGAGGGGACTGTAGCCATCAAGTCCAGCGAGGGGTCTGTAGCCATCGAGTCCGGCGGAGGGTCTGTAGCCAAAGAGCCGGAGTCTGCAGCCATCGAGTCAGGCGAGGGGTCTCCAGCCATCGAGTCCGATGAGGGGTCTGCAACCATCGAGTTCGGCGAGGGGGTCTGCAGCCACAGAGCCGGAGTCTGCAGCCATAGAGTCGGGCGAGGGGTCCGAAGCCATAGAGTCCAGCGAGGGGTCTGTAGCCATCGAGTCCGGCGAGGGGTCTGCAACCATCAAGTCCGACGGGGGGTCTGCAGCCAAAGAGCCGGAGTCTGCAGCCATCGAGTCGGGCGAGGGGTCTTTAGCCATCGAGTCCGGCGGGGGGTCTGTAGCCAAAGAGCCGGAGTCTGCAGCCATCCAGTCGGGCGAGGGGTCTGCAGCCATAGAGTCGGGCGAGGAGTCCGCAGCCATAGAGTCCGGCGAGGGGTCTGTAGCCATCGAGTCCGGCGAGGGGTCTGCAACCATCAAGTCCGACGGGGGGTCTGCAGCCAAAGAGCCGGAGTCTGCAGCCATCGAGTCGGGCGAGGGGTCTTTAGCCATCGAGTCCGGCGGGGGGTCTGTAGCCAAAGAGCCGGAGTCTGCAGCCATCCAGTCGGGCGAGGGGTCTGCAGCCATCGAGTCGGGCGAGGGGTCTGCAGCCATTGAGTCGGGCGAGGGGTCTGCAACCATCAAGGTCGGCGGGGGGTCTGCAGCCAAAGAGCCGGAGTCTGCAGCTGTCAAGTCCGGCAAGGGGTCTGAAGGTGATGAGACCAGGAGAGCCAGTGTGGGCGTCGAGACCAGAAGAGCCAGTTTTGACATCGAGACCAGAAGAGCCAGTTTGGACGTCAAGACCAGAAGAGCCAGTTTGGACGTCGAGACCAGAAGAGCCAGTTCGGACATCGAGACCAGAAGAGCCTGATCAGGCGGTGAGACCAGAAGAGCTGGATCAGAGCAGGGGGCCTCTGGATCAGAGCTGTCTGACTTATGCAGAGAGAGGGTTTCAGACCCACGTCGACCTCTCTTTCTGTGGTGGCGAGGAGCAGGGCAGGCAGATGGGTTATCGTCATTACCTACTGAAAACGGTGGTGGACTGCTCATCACTACACCCACTGAGCAACATGGAACTGAGGCAGGAGGCGGGACCATACTGGCTGGTGCAGAGGGGGTCCTGGGATGACCAGGGGGCAGAGCAAAAGATGGCAGGAGAAGAAAGCGTAGCAGACGTCTCTCGGTACAGGCTTCAGAAAAAAGTTCAAACATACCCGGTTCATCACCCTCTGACTTCAACTGGGTAAACACATTTATAAAGTTCTCACTGGCCACCAACCTTTCCAGAGATCATCGGAGGTGGCCACGGTAACAATACAGTTCTGTGTTACCCAGTGGAGTAGGTCCCGATCAGACTGGTGCTCGTCGAGGTGCGTAGAGCCTGCTGGGTCTGGGTCTGGTCCGGTCATTCTGACACAATCCTCAGGTTTCAAACCCATAGGCAGGCAGGCAGGCAAAGCAGGAGTTTCAAAACGAAAATGACTTATTTTAAACATTAAAACAAAAAGGCTAACGGGGCAGCAAAACTTACAGACTGGAACAGGCAGGCAAACAGGACGGGTTCAGATTCAGACAGATCATAGGAACATGAACAGAGGAGGAATGAGATGTCTGTGTAAAAACAGAGCAATAACCGAAAGAGTGGAGGTGAAAAAGGCTTTTTATAAGACAGAGGGAGAGTGAATAATGAGAGCACCTGGGCAGGTGCATCGACCAATCACATCTTGTCACATATACACATATTCAGCCAACAGCAAGCCTAACTGACTTTTTGAGACAGTGGCAGCTCCAGAGATATTTTTCTGCAGGTGCCAAGGAGGGACTAAGCATTTTACCGAGGGTGCTATGAAGGATAATTTTTTTTTCAGTTCTCAACACATAGAGACACAAACACAGAGGTGTACTCAGAACTCAAGACAAGCATATTCACAAATAAAGTGGATAGTGAATATGTGGTATTCTGCGATCTAATTAAAGCATGTACAAACATGATATGTATATGTATTGTGTAGAATTTAAACTGTTACAGTTAATCCACTGTATTGTTCCCCCAGATGTATCTGTGTATAACGCCAAATTTACACTAAATGTGGTCCGGCTCCGCCCTGCTCCGCTCCGCAGGTCGCAGCAAGTCCAGTTTCCACTACCTCCGCTCCGCTCAGGTCCGCCTGGATGCGCCGCTCCGAGACGCATGCGCGGGAATTGCGAGATCGCGCGATAAATCAAGTGATAAATAAGTAAGTCAGAACAAAACAATTCATTCGGTGGAAGAAGGAGAACAACAGTAGAGACTGCTGCCTTGATCTTCTCTCGTAAATGAGCGACAGGACATGGTTTGAGCAACAGGAAGTGATGTATTACATTTCAGAATAAAATACTTTTATTTATTTATTTCTTGTATTGCGTTTGTAGGCGTAGTCATAAATGATAGTTTGACAGCATTTTTGTACAAATAAATCCGTATAGAGCTAGGATTAGTCCGCCCGTGGTGATTTTATTTTGTAAATACGGATGTTGTGCTCGTTCCTTTTCCTGTTGGTGCGACGTAATCTTCAAAAGTTGACTCCGGCACAGCTCCGGCGTCCGGCAGAAATAGGATCAATTCTAATTTTGACGGACTGCCGTCCGCTCGCCGCCGCCGTGCGGAGCCAGTGTAAACTCTCTCATTGATTATAATGGGTGCGTATTTGCTGCGGAGGTCGGACCGGAGCGGGACGGAGCCGGAACGCATGTAGTGTAAATTTGGCGTAAGTGGACAATTTCAGTGCACAACGATGAATGTGTTACAAAGTCACAAGGTTGAAATAATTCACTCACAATCAGAAGTCTTCATAACAGGATCTGCCTGTTGTTGTGAAATCTGTGTCGTCCTTTTGGAAAATGCTGAAAAGCAAAGCAAAACATGGCTTCTCTGCCCACACTGTATTCCAACCACAAATATTGATTGAGCCAGCTTTTGTTAAAACTTCTCTGTTGCACGCCAAATAGGCATGACGGGTATTTTTGCAGAAGTGGTCGTCTTGGTCCATCTTGACTTGAGGAGTTCTGCTTAGATCTTCCAGCTTTCCAACGCTAGCAGTGTTAACATTCTCTGCAGATGTGGAAGGATGGCAGTATGCTTGATCCCCTTCTTCCAACTTATTGTTTCTTTGTTGGTTTCAGTCTAGTTCCAAAAAATCCTCCTTCTCCATCCTAGGAAATTTGGGCAACGGAAAACGGTCCATTTTTGCATTTTGTGCACTTTTCAAATGTTTATCGAACTTTTGGTAACTTGAATTAACTTCCAGTGCAGAAGTTCCTTTCCTGTTGCGAGATCAGATTTTTTAAAAACTCAATAGGTATAACAATTTATTGATTTTTAATTAGTTGTGTTTTGAGAAGACTATATCAAAACAACCACATATTAAAGAATATTAACTTAGAAGAAAAATAAAATAACCTGATATTTTCTTGGTGGTGCTACGAGTGTGCTATGACTTTTCCAGGGGGAGCCATAGCACCCCCAGCGCCTTCCTGGCACCGCTGCTGCTTTGAGTTATGCCTCAACAGACAGGAACAAGCTTGTGGATTGTGTTAATGGACTTGAAGTCAGTGAAACCTAATTCAGCAGAAGTTAATTCCGCTAATGGTTTCGAAAACACTAATCTGCTAAACAAAAATCTAGTTCCGCTATTAGCGGATTAGCAGAACTGTGGCCACCACTTATCCATGTTTTTTTAACTGTAATCTCACTTGTAAAAAAAAAAATATAGCAGATTGTTCTTCTCCAGATGTGGAAAAGGGTACTGGAATCAGTTGAGACTAAAACAAAGTTTGGTCATCAGGGACAACATGATTTCTAAACAAACCTAATTTTTTCATTATGCTGAGAACAATATCCCAATGAAGCATGGAGGTGGCAACGTCATGCTGTGCTGATAATTTTCATTGTAGCAACTGGAACACTGGTCAGAGGTGAAGGAAATAGGTATATGTTAAGACTTAAATGTTGACCTTCAAGCAGAACAGTAACCCTAAACTTCACAGCTGAAGCAACACGTTTAAAGAAAAACTGTTCAGTGTCCGCTGGTACAATCTGGTCAGAGTTCAGACCTCAATCCAACTAAGTTGGGGTTATGCAGTGAGACATTCTTCTGTGCTCAAAATACCAAAGTTTTGATGACTAATGTTCTGGTGGAAAGTACTGTAAATAAAAAAAAATAAAAAATGGATTCCTGTAAAGCAGATTAATTTAGTTCTGCCATTATTTGTGCAGGACGTCCTAATGAAAGCACATGACACTAGGTGAACTGACGAACCTTGGCTTAATAATGACTGATTCAACTATGAGACCTCTTTTACCATTGAACTGTGAATCTTTTAGGTCATTTTAATAATTAAACAATCAGAGTAAAATAAAAAATAAAAAAGTATCAGTTTTCCTAAGTTTGTAGCGGTCCAACCCATGCTGGTGTGTGAGTGACACGAAGCATGAGTCTGCAAACCACTTCTCAGCCTGCCAAAACTCACATTTTCCTCCTACAGTATAGCTGGTTTACATTAAATCTCACATATGCATGGCGAGACCCAGGTCCACCCAGTTCACATTTCATTACCAAGAAAAGCTCAAACTGCCATGCCAGCCTCAGCAATAAAGTTTAAATTTCTACTGTGACTTGTCTGACTTTAATAACATAAAAATAACTACAAACATGTGCTTCAGTGCTCAGGAGAGGCTACAAAGGGGAAGAAAGCCAATAAAAATATATTCCATGTGATTAGAACTTTTGGAAACAGGAGATTTTGGGGTTAAATATAGATGTTAGGTGTGTAATCTAAAAACCAGAGCTTAAGTCAGGAAATCAGCATGACTTGATGGACATGAAAATTGAGAGCTTCACTTTCTGACTAACTTCTTCATGAACAACAGATCTTGAAAAAAAAAGAAAACACCATTGTTTCTACAAACAAGGCCTCCATTCGGCCCTCACTCTTGAAAAGGACGATACTTCTACTGCTCCACTTGAGGAAGTGACTCACTCCCTTCTTAAAATTGGCTTCATATTTCCAGGGATCCTAGAATTATGGGTAGAAGTAACCCCTGTTTCTATGTCCTTACAATAAAAGTAACACTTGCCTTAGCTTGTTGGAGTTAATCCAGGGTGTCTGCTTTTAAGATCTCATTATGAACGGAATTATCTGACTCTTAAAAAAAAAGAAAACTGCTTGTTAACTGTCTAACAAAGTTAAGTCAGGTCCTCTGGATGGATTCTTCTGTAATTAAAAGTTTCATATTTTATCCAAAAGACTTCTTCAGTCTGAGGAGCTGCAACAAACTCTGTCTTATAAACAGCACCTTTTCATAGTGGGTCAATCAGTTTGATGGTGATAAGATGGTTCCTGTAGTCCTGTTGGATTTTTTTTACCTGGATTATTGAGCATGCATCGGGATATTTTGAACCACTTTGGCCAAGATTGCCTCAAACTAGTTTGAGAGTTTGAGCAGTCGGTGGGGGAGAGGAGAGGGCGGACTATAGGAACTGCTTGAGCACCAGAAAATTGGTTGATCCATCATGAGAAGGTGCTACTTATAAGACTGAGTTTGTTACAGCTCCTCAGACTGAAAAAGTATTTTGAATAAAAGATAAAATATTTCAACAATAATTCACCCAGACTTAACTTGGTTAGATTTTTCTACCTGGATTATTGAGCATGCAACAGGATGCCTGATTACTGGTTGGACACTTTTAGTTGACATCAGAGCTTGCCTTTAAATATAAATCTAATAATAGGGGACCTCAGCCAAGACATGTTGGACAGACTATCTCGGTGGGCCTGGGAATATCTCGGAATCCTCCTGGAAGAGCTAGAGACGCCACCTTGAGAAGGCATTCCTGATCCTCAGCGAGCCTCCTCCAGAACAAGCGTCAGGCAATGGATACATGGAAACACATGAAATTTTGCTCCAACTTTTCAGGTTTAACAGACCTTAGTTACAATGTCAAACTTAGAAACTGGTTTTCTCGATCATTCACAATTCCTGTTAACATGACAGTAGGTAGTTTTACACACACATACACACACACGCACACACACATATATATACTGTATATTTTCTTTTAGTAATGACTTTTTGGTAGTTTATACTGTATCTAGTGGGAACTTAGGTACAGTCCCATGAAGTTGCATGCGTGTGGTATCTATTGCTACATTTTCACATTTTCTTTCATAGTCCATGCTATATATTTCAGCAGGTTTTTGTGGCATCCAATAACATTTAAAAAAGTGTGCATTTCTTGGTAAAGGCAGTAGAAAAAAGTAGAAATGTCTGAAGGAAATTTGAAGTGTGCCGATACATCTACAGCTCAAAACTTCAAAGTAAAATGAACCTTTTTTTTTTCTAGTAAAGCCTAATAGTAATTGAGAACTTCCTTCTGTAATAATATGTTGACTAAATGTCAGCATTTTGACGTATGATTGATAGTTTGATGAGTGTATAGATTACCCAGATTTTAGCAAAAACATTAAAGCTGCTGCCATTAGCAAATTCCCATCATTAACAACACAGCCCTCTGTCTCTTACTCTTTGGCAGCAGAGTTTATGAGGCAGGCACACATCAATACAGAGAAAACATGCCTCAAACAGGTACAGACCTGACACGACTGTTTGTTTGAAAAAAAAAAAGTTTTTAGACAGCTCAAACATTAACATGAGTGAAATCATCACTTTCTAAGTTAAACATCATCCAACCTTCTTCACCCACCCAATATTTTCCAGGTATTGGGCTTCAGTGAAGTCCAAATCCAGCAATCATTTTGTGAGAGGCGGGGGACACCTGGACAGTTCTCCAGTCCATCACAGAGACACATAGAGATAAATGAGAGAGACAAACAATCATTCAAGCATTCAAGGTACTTTATTGTCATTTGCATCACAAGTGGTACATGAGGTGGAATTAAATTGTGTACACAGGGTCCCAGTTACATCCAACAACAGCAAACATATAAATTGTATAAGAAACAGTAATAAGGCCCTAACATATAAGCAAAGAAATATGCTAAAATAAAAATATGTTACACCTTAATAGTGCAAAACAATATGCCGAACAACAGCGGCATGAACACGAGTCTATGTGAGTAGATGAGTACGGATGAATACAGCAGCATGAAATAATCAGCAGCACATATCAACAATCAAAGTGGCATTACAGTGGTTTTATTTTTCACTCTCACTCTCTAACTCACACCTAGGGACAATCTAGATTTCCCAATTAGCCTGACATGCAGGTTTTTTGTCTGTGGTAGGAAGCTGGAGTACCCGGGGAAAACCTACTCAGCATGGAGAGAACATGCAAACTCCACTCAGAAAGGCCTCTGGCCATGATGCTATAGAGCAGCATAAAACATTTCATAGTGACCTAATTAACTTTCTTGTCTTCATTTCATAGTGACATTTTCAATCAAAACATTTTAACACTACAGTAATTGAAAAGTGATTGTGTTTGTCTAGATTTTCATACTTGTTTTGCAAAATAATTTATATCTAATCATAAAGTTGTCCAATCATGGGACATCAGGACCAGCAAGGCCTAAACACAATCAGTATCACAAACTAACATTTTTATATATTTTTTTCTATTAAATTATATTAATGAAGTTTTTCTGAGTTGTCTGTTCTTTTAATTATAAAGGCTTTCTCCTAGTTGTGTAGCTTCAAGCAACATGTTTATGTAGAGCTTTTATCCAATCATATTTTGAGCATTATCTGTTGCTAGGGTCAAATAAATCTGCCTCAATGCCTTCAGAATCAACAGTGCAGGCACTGGTAGGTTAAAATAAATGGCGATTAATCTATTGCTTTGACCAATCAAATTTGGAGTTGGGGACATGGGGCCTTGTAGCAGACATTAGACAAGATTAGCATTTTCACGTTGTATGAGTGTTTGATCACGTTGCTTGACACGTCAAAGAGCACACTGCATCTATAGTGACCTGCACAAGCTAAGCTACCGGTACATTGATGCAGTTCCCTTTCAGTTGGTCTCTCGGTGCAACATACCTCTACATCTGTCACCCAATTTCTTGTGACATGGTGGGTCCATTTTTTCTCCTGTTTCTCAGGATGTTCTATTGGGAAAAGGAGATGATAAGTTTTCACACTGATGGAACACGCTTAAGCTGTCTCTGGTTGGTGTATGCATATACTGTATATGCCTAGTGGAAACATCACGTTGGTGTTTCTTGCATTTGGCATTTTTTCCTCTTAGCATGTGCTTTCTACATTCCCCGCAGAAAGTAGCTGGGAGATGCCTGTCCTTTAGGACGGAAGTTCTCACTTGTACTTTGCTGAGCATTTCAAGGGTGTGAATGGATTACGTTCCCATAGCAAGTATGTTGCACCGAGAGACCAACTGAAAGGGAACTGAAAGTTATGCACCATAACTCATGTTCCCTGAAGGAAGGGAACGAGGTGCAACATATCTGGCCCTTTCAATGCTGAAAGCTCGGTGAAGTGCAATTTTGGAGAAAGATGGAGGGGCGCAAGCCGCTTAAGTACCCAGAGGGCGGGGCCTCTGGCGCGGCGGTGATGCCCCTAGCCGTAAAGGCGTGAGTATATTCCTTCAGGTAATCGCGCGGGGGCGCAATTCCCATAGCAAGTATGTTGCACCTCGTTCCCTTCCTTCAGGGAACAAGAGTTATGGTGCATAACTTTCAGATTTAATAGCTGTATTTTCAATCTACAATGGCTACCTTTGTCAAGTGGACATTCTCAGCCCTAAAGTGAATTTAAACACAACAAAGCAAACTTGACTTTCAGCGTTAGATTTGCTGGCAATAGAAAATGACTTATTATTGGAACTGAAATGCATGGATAACCTGGATGGCAGAGTAATGGAACTCTTCTTGGGGAAAGAAAGGAGAATGGAGTTTGAGTACAGATACTGTAATCAAAAAGTTTGGTGAGTAAAATGCTTTTTATTCAACTTTTCTAATTATTTTTGTCATTTTTTTTACGTTAATTTTGATATTTTGGTAAATATGGCTGCACGAAGGAAACTTTCTGAATTGTGTTAATAGGGTTTCCTGCTTCAGTACTGGCATTCCATCTCGCTACATGAGATACATCTCTGTGATGCAGCACCCTGTTATACCATGGTTCCGTATATAACTGATGGTTTCTGTAGCTGTGGTATCATAATGACGGTACTTAGGAGCCTAGCTGTAACATGCACTACTCGCCATTGATGTCTGTGGGTAAATAGTATAACGTATGTCCACCAAATGTTAGGGATGCACAATATTATTGGCATGGTATCAGTATTGGCCAATACTAGCGATAAAGTTAAATATCGGACATCGGCAATTCCATGAAAATAACTGAAAGTTATGCACCATAACTCATGTTCCCTGAAGGAAGGGAACGAGGTGCAACATACTTGCTATGGGACTTGCACCCCCGCGCGATTACCTGAAGGAATACATTCACGCCTTTACGGCTAGGGCGTCAGCGTCGTGCCAGAGGCCCCGCCCTCTGGGTATTTAAGCGGCTGACGCCCATCCATCTTTCTCCAAAATTGCACTTCACCGAGCTTTCAGCATTGAAAAGGGCCAGATATGTTGCACCTCGTTCCCTTCCTTCAGGGAACATGAGTTATGGTGCATAACTTTCAGTTCCCTTTCAGTCAAGTTCTCTCGGTGCAACATACTTGCTATGGGAACGTAATTCATTCACGCCCTTGAAATGCTCAGTAAAATGCATGTGAGAACATCCGTCTTAAAAAGACAGGCATCTCCCAGCTGCTTTCTACAAGGTATGTAGAGAGCACAGGCTAAGAGGAAAAAATGCCAAATGTAAAGAACATCAATTTGATGTTTCAACTGGAAATAAAGATAAACAACACCAGCTAGAGACAGCCTAAGCGTGCTCCACTAGTGTGAGTACTCATCATCTCCTTTTTTTTATAGGGCACGACTGACAAGTGGAGCCCATCCCGATGTTGGAGATCAGTTAGGGAGAGGGGAAACCCTTCCATTAAACATCTCCTAGGCAAAACATAAACACCAAGGGGTACCCTTGTGTACGTTGTTACTGTTTGTTTTGGGACAAAGCAACCAAAGCCTTAGGCTCTCAGCCAGTTCCCTTCAAAGGCCAGGCTGAAAGTTGCCACAACCCTGGACGTGGGTGTAGAAGCTGCCCACGTGCCTGAGTCAGCAGGTCCCTGTGAGGAGGCAATTGCCATGGTATCCCTGAAAACATTGAAATCAACTCCGGGAACCATGGTTTCTGTGGCCATCTGGGGGCTATGAGGATCTGGGAGAGGGCTCCCTGATGCACCCGTTCCAGTGTCGCCCCGATCAGAGGGACAGGACCCTTGCACCCCTACTGGCCAATCATATGCCAGAGCATCCATTCCCAATAGTGCGTCTGCTTCCCTCAAGGAGAAGTAGAGGTCACAGTGTTAGCTAGCCCTGCAAGCGAACAAGTCCACAGAGGCTCTCCCAAATCGTGACCAGACCTGTTCCACAATCCGTGGGTTCAAGCTCCATTCTGATGCCAAGAGAAGCCTTCTTGAGAGGGCATCTGCTCCATAATTTAGATCACCAGGGACATGAGTCGCCCTAAGTGACAAGATTCTTGGAGCACACCATGTGAGCATCCTCTGCGTCAGTCCGAGGAGGGCCCGGGACCTTGTCCCTCCCTCTCTGTTGATGAAGGACACTGTGGTCCTGTTATCTGATTTCACCAGGATGTGCTGTCCAGCAACCAGACCTTTACTGAAGAAGTATTTTAATGACAGGAATACGGCCAGCAACTCCAGGAAGTTGATATGCAATCTCGCTTCCTGTTCATTCCAAAGGCCGCGGGCATTCTGATTTCTGCAGATCGCCCCCATCCTGTTTTTGAGGCGTCCGTCGTGATTACTACACGAGATGACACCCTTCCCAGTGAGACCCCTTCCGTGAAAACGGACAAATCTCTCCAAGGTTCCAGGGCCTTCAGGCACTCTGAATCTATCCTAACCTTTCCTGCTTGATAAGTCAGGGCAGGTTGTGTCTGTCGGTGTAGCCATACTTGTATGGCCCGCATTTTCAGTAATGTATATGGCACACAGGGAATGGCTACCGCCAAGATGCCTAAAAGGTGTTGGCACGTTTTCACAGGGACCCGTTGGTCCAGTTTAAATCTTTCCAGACAACGGCAAATGGAGGAAACTCTTTCTTGTGAGAGCCATGCTCTGTACTGGACAGTGTCAATCTGTACTCCCAGAAATACGGTAACCTGTGATGGAGTTAAATCGCTTTTTTGTAGGTTTATGACAAAACCGAGAGACTCCAGGTGAGAGATCACCCTATAGGAGTGTGACTGGGCCTGCATTCTGCTTCCAGCCAGAATCAGCAGGTCATCCAAGTAATTCATGACCCTGAGTCCTTGATTCCTAAGGGGGTCAGGGCTGCATCCAAACATTTAGAAAATGTACAAGGAGCAGTCTTTAAACCGAAGGGTAAGGCTTTGAATTCATAAGCGTTCCCTTCAAACGCAAAGCGGAGGAACTTTCTGTGTTTCCTCCACACGCATATATGGAAATAGGCATCTTTTAAATCCACTGTACATGCGTAGTCTCCTGGTCTCACAGACTGGAGAACTTGCCGCAGTGTAAGCATCTTGAATTTAAATGTTTTAATTCTTTTGTTGAGAGTCCTGAGATCCAGAATCGGTCTCAGGAAATGATCCTTTTTGGGCACCAGGAAGTACTTGCTGTAGTGGCCAGAGTAGTTTGCGTCCTGAGACCAAACTAATCACTCCCTTTGGCAGCATCGTCGAAACTTCCTCCCTCAGCACGTGTGCACGTGTAGGGTTGATCTTATATTGTAGCACACCTGTGAAGTGGGGCGGTCTTTTTGAGAACTGCAACTTGAGCCTGACATATCGTTGTTATGACCCAATCATTTGGTAGACACGCCTTCCAGGCTTGCGCGTGCGCGCTGAGCCTGGACGGCATGTTGAATTGCTGCTCGTCGTGTTTTAGCGCTGGAGGGGTGGCCTTTGACCCCTCTCGCACCTTTTCGAGCAGGTTGGTCGGTCCAACAGAAGATATTGCGAGATCTGACCGTCTCTGGCAGAACTTGTGTATCTTGCTGTGGTTCATAGTTTGATCACATGGTTTGTGTTTTATAAAAATGGGACTTGAGTCAAGAACCAGTGCAGTCTCTGATCTGGTACTTTTATTTTTGTACATGTCTGAAACAGTGTTTGTTTTGTTTACACATACAGTAGGCGATTCGTGTTTGGTACACGCACACATGTCACCAGCTCCTCGTAGTTTTTTACGAGTAGAGACTGGGATCAAAAGGTTAGGTTCCCGTACCACATGGGCGGGCAAACCTGTAAAATTGTCAGTTTGTCCTGGTTCATCAGGCCCGAAACTGGGTTCTGTACGGGGTCACCGAAGAGGCCCTCGGCCGGTACTGGAAAGTCTCACTGTCACCAACGGGTCTCTTCCGTGGGGGGCCACGCATGTATTCCTTTGGGGGAGCAAAACTTTTCCTCGGCAACCCCTCGCGGAGGGCTTCCGCTTGTTTGCGTCTTTGTTCCAACCTGGCCTGAACACGTTCTAGGGCTCCCCCGAAGAGTCCCATCAACTCGATCGTGTGCTGGAGGAAAGTGGACCTCTGGTTTTCTGGGAGGTCCGACAATGTTAGCCAAAGATGGCGCTAGGCGACAACTATTTCCGCCATTGCTTAGCCTTGGAAAATGGCTCTTGTCCCTATCATGCGGAGCACGAGGTCAGAGGCAGGGCAGGCCTCCTCCATGGCCTCCGTTGCGGCCTGCTTGTTTTTTGTTACCTGGATATCCTGCAGTTTTTCTGCCAGGTACGCCTGCACCATGGTTGATGCATTCATCGCGCGAGCCGCGAGGCCCTGAGCCCTGTAGCACTTCTCAAGTTGTTTCTCCGAAGCGCGGCAGGCCCTGCTGGGTAGCGCTGGTTTCGTCCCCGTGGCTGCGGGGCCAGGTGAGCCGCCAGAGTCTCCTCTATCAGGGGTGCACTGGCGAGGCCCACTGTCTCCATTCCCGCGACATCAAGGAGTCGGGATAGTGGCAGCGTGATAGGAGCTCCGGGTTCCGCCCAGGAGCATTTGAGCTCCATGAAGAAGTCCGGAAAAATTGGCATTTTTTGCGACATTGTCGGCTGCTTCGCATAGAAGTAGTTTCCCGCCAGCCTCGTAGCCTGTTGGCGAGGTGTGGGGTCTGGCCACGTGACCTGAAGGGCGTTCGCTGCCCTATGGCACAGGTCGAACAGAGCAGGGACTGACAAGTCCGGTTCCGGTAGGAGTTGCGCCAGGTTATGGGAGGAATCTACAGTTTCTCCTTTGTAACCGTATTCGGCGTCTTGGTCGGACACTTCAGGCGTCGAGTCCTCGACGGCAACTGAGGAGTCTGACACATTGTCCTCACCGACTCGACAGTTGCATTCCAGGTCCACGTTTTCGAGCTTAGGTTCGGGAGTGAGCAGTTTAGTGCGACATGCGACCTTCAGCACCGTAGTCTTAGCCGTGGATTTAGCCAACGTGTCCGCGCAGCGTTTCCTCACTACCGCCGACATTCGACGGCAGTGGGAGCACGAGTCGGGGAATTCCAGCGCTTTCCTCGCATGCAGAATCCCTAGGCAGACAGGACAGGCCTCGTGGGTGTCCGTCGCCGAGAGGAAGTAGCCACATCCGCTAGGGCATGGGCGCGAGCGAGGACTCGTCTTCCTGGTTTTCGTCTTCTTTGTCCTCCGTTTTCCCTTCTCGGGAGCCATGTCCGGAGACGAGAAGAGTAGAAGTTGGTCCTAGTTTCTTTTTGTTCGAAGCCGTCTTCTCTGTCGTCTTGCTTTCGCTGGTTAGCCTGCTAAAGATTAGCAGGAGGTTGTGACGCAGTTAGCGCCATCGAGCGAAAAGCTGCGGAAAAGAAGAAAACTTCGAGGTAAGTAGAAAAACGCTGGACTAGCTTTCGCCAGCCCAGCAATACGCAGGAAAATTTCTCTGTACGCTCAGTGTAGGGAGCAAGCTCACCTCAGTCGAGCGATGCGACAACAGAGAAGTCCCACGAAGTTCAGGTGTTAAGCGAGGTGAAGGGCAAAAAAGAGAAAGATGGACGGGCGTCAGCAGCTTAAATACCCAGAGGGCGGGGCCTCTGGCGCAACGCTGACGCCCTAGCTGTAAAGGCGTGAATGTATTCCTTCAGGTAATCGCTCAGGGGTGCAATTCCCATAGCAAGTATGTTGCACCGAGAGAACTTGACTGAAACGGAACTCACCAATTTAAAAGGTGCTGTTTATGTATGACAACCCAGTGACAAGGAAGCCTGCAGCACCAGCACAACATTATGACGTCACATGTGCCTACCTGATCTGATCACGACGGGAGAGGAAGAAGTGAAAATGTTGATGGGGTGGACGTTTTTTAAAGTGTCAGAAACTGATAGCTGAACTTCTACTTGCAATGACTGCTCAGCGTCAGTGATGCAAGGAGGAACAAAAACAAAGTCCTACAACACTTTGAACCTAATTAACCATCTCAATAAGTGTTAGAGTAAATGTCATTAGTAAATTTGACATTAAACATAATCCAAGTTGAATTGTTACATCATTTTCAGTCCCATTTTAGCATCTGCATTGGTAGCAGGCCAAACTGTCAGTAACCATGAAGAATAATGTAGTATTTTAATTCCACAGCAAGGAAAGCTATGTAGTATATGTAAGTAGGTCTAGGAATTTAAAAAAAAAAATGGTACTGTATTAGTTATTGGTCAAATAAGTTTTAACATATTGGCACATTGGATATTGGCCAAATATCAAATCTGGGAGTGATAATGGATCCTTCCATGAAACTCAACAGTCATGTAAACATGATCGTCAAATCCTGTTTTTTCCAGCTGAGGCGTCTGTCTAAGCTGAAGCCCATATTATCAAAAAACAACCTGGAGACAGTGATTCACGCATTCATTACATCTAGGCTTGATTACTGCAATTCCCTTCTGCTTGGCGTCAGTCAAGCCACCATTGCACGATTACAACTGGTTCAGAACGCAGCTGCCCGATTTTTAACCAGCACACGCAAAAGAGAGCACATTACACCAGTCTTGGCCTCCCTTCACTGGCTACCGGTTCATCTTCGAATCCAATTCAAAATTCTCATGTATGTCTACAAATCGCTGAACAGTCTCGCCCCCGCCTATCTCTCGGATCTGATACACCCATATGTCCCTCCACGTGCTTTGAGGTCAGAGGATCAGGTACTCTTAATAGTTCCAGAAACTCGCCTTAAGCGCAGGGGTGACAGGGCGTTCTCTGTAGCAGGCCCAAGACTCTGGAACGAGTTACCGCTGCTCATCAAACAGGCCCCCTCCCTCTCGGTTTTCAAATCCCGGTTAAAAACTCACTACTACTCCATCGCTTTCAATGCCAGCTGATTTGTATTGGATCGTTTGATTTATGATCTGCAATGTTTTTATGTTTTTCGTGTTGTACTTCATTGTCTGTGTTGCCTGTTGCGTGTTTGTTTGTCCAGCACTTTGGTGTGGACTTGTTCCTGTTTAAAGTGCTTTATAAATAAAATGGTATGGTATGGTATGGTAAATATTCAATATTGTGCATCCCTACCATATGTCACAGCACACTTGTCCTGATCAAACCAAATGCTTTACATGTTTATTTTTTGAAAAGCTGTGGTAGTAAATGCAAATCCGATATGACTGGAGTAGAAGAAAAGTAGATTAATAATAATCAGTGTGTTCCAACACGTTTCCGTTGACCTCCCTCATAAACAGGTTTGGTGACTTTACCTTTACGATCTGGTTTGTAAAACTTTTTAAACTTCCATGTATGAGGTTAAATGTCACTTGTTGGTGAACTTTGACTGTGAACTTAGAAACAACATGAATAAATGGAAAATATAACAGGCTTGTCTTTTTGAAGACTGTTAGGTAATATGAGGTTTATTTCATACAACTACCATTTTAGAGAGTGGAAATTTTTGTAGTTTGATTCTCCCTAACACCGTTTCTGGTTTTTAATCAGAAAAATGAATTCCCACACTGCAGGAAATACATACAACTTCAAGACAAACAACATGCATGAGTTAATACTGTGTCAAACTCTATTAGTTTGGTGACATTTTTGTCTTTTTTCTTCTTTCTTTTCCACCCCATATGGATCAGTTTAAACTCACTCTGCTGGCCCACTTTCAGAATGTCACAGAACATTTATCTTTATTTCCTCCTTCCTAGCCTTACCTTAAAGAGAAATGGCTTTGACAGATGTGCTCTGTGCACACTCAGCTAACCTTTCTGTTTTTTCTGCGTCTTACCAACATGGTTTTCTGGCTTGCGCGCCGGCTTGTGTATTCTTGTAGAGCTTTCCATCTGGAAAATACATCCTTTAACTCAACGTCATAGCTTTTTTCTCCCTTCTACAGTTTTTTCCTTACATTTGTCTTCTAAATAGAAAAACAAAGAAGGGTGAAAAAGATGAAACCAAAGTGCTCACATGCTGTATTTTTAGAAATATTTGCAGGGCACTAGCAATATAACAAGTTTTGGCAAAGACAGAGATCGAGCTCAGTAAGGTAAATATAATAATACATTAATACAAAGGATGCAATAATTAAAGAGCTATTTTTGCTACATTGTCTGTCAGCAAGTNATATATTATATATGTATATATATGTATATATATATATGTATATATATATGTATATATATGTATATATATATATATATATGTATATATTAGGGATGTCCCGATCAGGTTTTTCTGGCCCCGAGTCCGAGTCCGAGTCCTTTAATTTTAGGAATTGGCCGATACCGAGTCCCGATCCGATACTTCTAAAATACATTTTTAAAATGAAGGGGAAAAAAAAGAAACAGATCCAGATGTCCCTTAATTTTTATTTTATTTACCTTAACATTTAACAGAGTACTTCTGTGAGGTAGATTGAACAATCAAGTAATAAGATTTAAAATAAAATTCTTCACATTGAAGTTTAGTGCAACAGTATAATAAAAAAATGTCTAATTTAAAATAAGCAGCTCAACTTAAAATACCACAACCTGACCACAACCTGACCAGGACATGACCACAACCTGACCAGAACCTGACCACAACCTGGCCAGAACCTGACCAGAACCTGGCCAGAACCTGATCAGAACCTGGCCAGAACCTGATCAGAACCTGGCCAGAACCTGATCAGAACCTGGCCAGGACCTGACCAGAACCTGGTCAGAACTTGACCACAACCTGGCCAGAACCTGACCACAACCTGACCACAACCTGGCCAGAACCTGACCACAACCTGACCACAACCTGGCCAGAACCTGACCACAACCTGACCACAACCTGACCAGGACATGACCACAACCTGACCAGAACCTGACCACAACCTGGCCAGAACCTGACCAGAACCTGGCCAGAACCTGATCAGAACCTGGCCAGAAACTGATCAGAACCTGGCCAGAACCTGACCAGAACCTGGTCAGAACTTGACCACAACCTGACCACAACCTGGCCAGAACCTGACCACAACCTGGCCAGAACCTGACCACAACCTGACCACAACCTGACCAGGACATGACCACAACCTGACCAGAACCTGACCACAACCTGGCCAGAACCTGACCAGAACCTGGCCAGAACCTGATCAGAACCTGGCCAGAAACTGATCAGAACCTGGCCAGAACCTGACCAGAACCTGGTCAGAACTTGACCACAACCTGACCACAACCTGGCCAGAACCTGACCACAACCTGGCCAGAACCTGACCACAACCTGACCAGAACCTGACCACAACCTGGCCAGAACCTGACCACAACCTGGCCAGAACCTGACCAGAACCAGAACCTGAGCAGGCATGTAAACAAATAAACTTAAAGTGTCAGTTTTATAAAATAAGGCTAGTAACATGCTTTTCTGAACAGCACTCCTTAACTCTCCTCCTGTGGCTTCACAGAAGGAAGTGTATGTTTTTCTTTATGAGATAAATATAAATTATAAAGTCTCTTGCAGCGTGAGCTGGCTCGTCTTCGGCTGGGTTGTCTGGTTAAACTCTGTGTATTGTGTCGGGTGTTTGTTTCTGATGTGCCTAATCAGGTTTGTTGTGTTAAATGCAGCCTTTTCCTTACCTCCTCTTGAAATACGAACTTTCCATTTGTCATCCACTTTAAAATATCTCCACACGACAGACATCGCTGCCTCCACTTCAAGTTAATGCCGCGTTCCGCTTCTTTTTTACGACAGTCACCGCTTTACAGCGGGCACTGCTTTACGGTAGGCACTGCTGCAAAACTATTGTGCATGTTTTGTTCCGAGACAATTTGACTCTGTAACTCAACATACAGTTAATATAATATTCCCGTTTGTGTTTAGAATAAATATACACATATATATCCGATCCCTGATCGGTGTGTAACGCCCGAGTCGAGTCGAGTCTGAAGTCACGTGATCGGGACCCGGTTTTCGATCACGTGATCGGATCGGGACATCCCTAATATATATATATATATATATATATATATATATATATATATATAT
>JBBPBX010028019.1:21588-36872 GCA_038048925.1 Garcialebias charrua
ATATATATATATATATATATATATATATATATATATATATATATATATATATATATATATTAATGGTGTCGAAATTAGCGCGTTAATTATTTGCGTTATTTTATTTATTATGATGCGTTAAAATAAAATAACGCAACGATTATTTTGAAAAGCTCCCCCCGGATGCCGACCTCACTTCCGGTTTCCGCTTGCTAACGCTGTTAGCGAAAGCACCGTACCAGCACTCACATGCGATCACTGGACTTCTGCTAGCAATGATAACTATTTGGGTGTCACGGCTCACTTTATTTATGGCAGCTGGAGCCTGCACTCCTTTGTTTTAACTGTGAGTAAATCTACCGAGCGCCACTAAGCAGAGGCCTGCGCGCAGCACGTCCAGCGGTCGCACATGAATGGAACAGTGAGAAAAAAAAACAACAACGCTCGGGACAGACGGTGAAATCCCCCTGCTCACAGAAGCTGAGCTGAAAGTTGGAGGAGCTACCTGAGCCATGCAGGTACGGTTTTATTTCTTTTTCTTTGTAGTTAAGTTTGATATTGGTTAGTTAGTGTGTGTGTGTGTTTAAAATAAAATATAATTCTTCTTTCTGCTCCCTTTTCATTCAGTGTTTTTCTTTTTGATGAATTTGCTTTTTTACTCTAAATGAATGAATAAATGAATTAAATTAAATAAAAGCTCTGAGTTTTTTTTCAGTCAACCTTTACTTACACAGGTTAGTCTCAATGAGCCTCAAGGACTCATTTACAAGAGAGACCTGATTATTGTTTATTATTTTGTGTTTTCACAGGTATGTCACAGAAACTCTGGGTGGACACATCTCCTGTTCTGTGGTGCTGCCTGCCTTCTGCCACATGTTCAGAGTCATGGAGCCTTCAGATGACTGTCAACATACTGCGATTCAAGAAGGCCTTGAAGGTAATGTAGAGACTGGTTTGCCTTAGTAGCTGGATAAATGAAGAGTAGATCTTATACATGTGGTTTAAAACAAAGCAGAAATGTTCTGTAAGGTTCTAAATTTCAGTTCACACTAATTCATACAGTTTATCAAACAGTAAAATGTTTTGATTTCAGTTTTTAAACACTGTGTGAAAGTAAAAGAAATTAAATAAAAGCTCTAATGATTTTTTTTTCAGTCAACCTTTACTTACACAGGTTAGTCTCAATGAGCCTCAAGGACTCATTTACAAGAAAGACCTGATTATTATTTATTAATTTGTGTTTTCACAGGTATGTCACAGAAACTCAGGGTGGACAGAAGTACATCGTGGTGCTGCCTGCCTTCTGCCACCTGTTCAGAGTCATGGAGCCTTCAGATGATGATACTGTCAACATACTGCGATTCAAGAAGGCCTTTTGTGAAGACCTGGCTCAACGAAAGAAGAACTCCAATCTCACTTGGCTCAAGAATGCTACTGCACTTGATCCCAGGTTCAAGGACTTAAAATGCAAGTACAGTAATGTCTGGTTTGCCTTAGTAGCTGGATAAATGAAGAGGAGTAGATCTTATACATGTGGTTTAAAACAAAGCAGAAATGTTCTGTAAGGTTCTAAATTTCAGTTCACACTAATTCATACAGTTTTATCAAACAGTAAAATGTTTTTGAACCACAAAATGAATGTTTGCAATGCACTTTAGTTAGGTGCTGCATTTTCTTTACAAAATTATTTCTAGTTTTTAAACACTGTGTGAAAGTAAAAACAATAAAGGTTATGACTTAACTGATGAATGAATCCATCTTTATTATAAGTTGCCTTTAAGTGTTTAATCGCGATTAATCGCGATTAATTTTAAAACTGATGTGCGATTAATTAGTTAAAAAAATTTAATCGATCAACACCCCTAATATATATATATATATATATATATATATATATATATATATATATTGCTTCAGAGATCCTTTATACATTTATTTAAAGTACATAAAAACTTAGCTTTAGAAAATACTGACATAATGGCACATTTATTTAACTAATTAGAAAGTAACTTCAGCCGAATAAGCAGCATGCTGAAAAAGAACCTTGCGATTTTTAGTCCCATGTGTAATAAATAAAATATACCCAACATATTTAGATAATTTAAAAAAAATCTTATTGAACAACTTTGGTTTTATCTATGAATTCACATAGTTTTCATTTTTATGCAATTCATATTAGTCTGAGTGCATAACACTACTTCTACTAAAACTCATATTTGCTCAATTTAAATAACAGAAATTAAATATACCATGATGTCATTTTCTTCATGTTCCTATTTTCCTCTCTGTGTGTCCCATTGGTGTATGCATGTGATAAAGCACTGATTATTCTTTGTATAGATCTAGTAGAGTGTCGTATGAATGTGTAAATGAGGGCACAGATTGTGTTGTAAAGAGCTTTGTGTATCTTGATAAGATAGAAAGGTGCTATATACTGTAAGTACAGTCCATTTGCTGTTTATCCAATCACGACTGTTTTCACCTACGTCCAGACACACTGGAAGATCAGCCACAGAATCATCTTCTACCACCACAAGTTTCATGTTGTTTTCATGATGTGACAGTGATGGCATGGCAAAGTTGGCATCCAGCTGCTGCTGGCATGGGGGTTATAATTGAAAATGATGGAGGCATAATATTTTATGTGTCGCCTGTGTGTGTTTTGCCCTTAAGCCAAACCATTGTGCAGTTGTAAGAGCAAAACACACATTTATGGTTACACTGCCAATATTGCCACTGTGCTCCACCCAGGACCAGATATGCCGCCATCATATAGAGCATCAGCAGAAGATGTGCATGGCCAACCCTGTTGTGGACCCATCACACTCCATCGTATTTATTTATACAGACTTTTTTTTATGTTCTCATGACCAAGACCATACAAACATTCTGGCTGAGGATTTAAATTTATTTTTTTATATAACATAGTGAGGTTACCCGTGTGTAGAGAGTCCTAAAACTTAATCCCACAAATCCAGTAATTCTCAGTCGGTCATCTGGACAGTTTCTTTTTTATATTTCGGCCTCTATCCGGAGGGCTTCATCAGTCTGAGGAGTTCCAGTAAACTGTTTCCCCACCAAGCAGTAAACTTCTGAAGTGGACCAACCAGTTTACTGGACCAACTAGCTCAAGGCGGTGGCTGCTTGCCTGGAAGGAGTTGTCATATGGCCCCCAGAAACCTCCAGCAAACTGGTTGGTCCACTTAAGGTGTTTACTGTGAAGGGATTTCAAACGGTGTTCAATGATCCAGACGTGTCTTAAAATGATAAAGATTTATTGACAGGCACAGATTAACAGAATATACAGAGTTTAACAGGGATTAAAACAATTAATTGTGCACAAGAAATTGTGAGCATTTCAGACCTGTCCGCGCCGAAGGTCCCCCGAGAATGCTGACTTTCCTTAGTTGTTTGTGTGATAATATGCGGCTTGTTCTGGTGTGTGATTCGCTGTTCTACTGATAAAATCTTGGTTGCCGGGACAACGGTTACGAGCCCTCCGGGTCTCATACTGCCCTGTTTAGATTCCTTATTGTGTGTGCGTGGCTTCTCTTTTGTCTTTAGGACAGAAAGAGTTTAATGTATATATGTTTATATCTGACTGTACCATGGACTTTTATGTGTATGTGCCAGTTTGTATGTATTAGTATGTATTAGTATGTTACTATGTGTGTTTTTATATTCTTTGGATGTTCTGTGGGTCAGTTTGACTTTTTGGGCTTGTCCCAGGAATGTAGACATCCCTGTTTGGCCTACCCTGTGTGTTGCTTTCAAGCTGGACAGAAAACATGTTTGCACAAACATTTTTTTTTAATACATCGATAATACTTTGTTTACAGCACACTTGTGTATTGGTTTCAATCAGAATATCCTTCAACTGCTTGGTGGGGAAACAGTTTACTGGAACTCCTCAGACTAATGAAGCCCTCCGGATAGAGGGCGAAACGTCTCTATAAAAAATAAACTGTCCAGATGACCTGACTGAGAATTATTGGATTTGATACATGGATGATTGAGCATGAACTTTGTTGCTCAATCCCACAAACTTAAAAAGATTCTTGCGTTTTATAATAAACAATTAAAAAATGTTTACTATAATATAGGCATATGGGTTATGACCGAAAGAACAAGATCCCGGATACAAGCGGCTGAAATGAGTTTTCTCCGCAGGGTGGCTGGACTCTCCCTTAGAGATAGGGTGAGAAGCTCAGTCATCCGGGAGGGACTCGGAGTAGAGCCGCTGCTTCTCCACATCGAGAGGAGCCAGTTGAGGTGGCTCGGGCATCTGGTTAGGATGCCTCCTGGACGCCTCCCTGGTGAGGTGTTCCGGGCATGTCCCACCGGGAGGAGACCCAGAGGAAGACCCAGGACACGCTGGAGGGACTATGTTTCTCGGCTGGCCTGGGAACGCCTTGGGATTCCCCCGGAGGAGCTGCTCCAAGTGGCTGGGGAGAGGGAAGTCTGGGCCTCCCTACTTAGGCTGCTACCCCCGCGAACTGACCCCGGATAAGCGGAAGAAGATGGATGGATGGATGGATGGATGGATAATATGGGCATGGATATTCATGAAGGAGAGTGGTGGCGTGGAGGTTAGAGAAGGCGCGCCTGTGATCAGAAGCTCGCCGGTTCAACTCCCTGTACTGAAGCACCCACACCTGCCTCCACCCTCATTTGCCCCACTCTGGGCCCTTGAGCAAGGCCCTTAACCCCCACCAGCTGCTCCCCCGGGCACCCTAGATAGCAGCACTCTGTTCCACACAGAGGGCTGTGGTAGCTCGCTGGTCTGTGGTCAGGAAGGGCATCCGGTGTAAAAACAATCACCAAATGCAAGTTCACTCAGTGTGGCAACCCATGAAGAAGAGAGCAGCCAAAAGAAAGAAAGAAAAAATAGGCTTAGATATTCATATGAGAAGAAAAAGTGTGAAGATTAGGAAATTAGGATGAGAAAGTTGCACGTTAAATTCTTGTAGAAGTCAAACTAGACTGAAGTGTGGCAGTAAATGACCTGCTTGCGATTGGGCTTTACTGCTGCCAACTAACTGATTCAAGTGGGTATACATTTGTCTTTTTCTTCTTTAGATACTGCACGTCCTTTGGGCTTTTGATTTAAGCAGGTATTATTAACAAACACACATAAGATCATCAGACTCAGAGCTCTGTCTGCGTTAAGTCTTAAAACTTTGTCAATATTTGACCTTGGTAAATGTCTAGACAAGGCGAGACAGAAAAACAAACTCTGAGTTCTCCTCCTAAGTTGAGATGCAACGAACCCGCCTGCCTTCACTGCACTTATACAAGAAAGGACTAAACCAGACACACACCATGGAGCAGACAAACAGAGCTCACTGAATGTTTGTGTCTATTTGATCGAGCATGTACAGTATAAGCGAATAGAGAAATGGTGGAAAGAGGGATGTGGATCAGTGTGTGGAGGCAGACAGACAGCGATGCAAGAGAAGGAGTCAGGAGAGGTTGCACATGTTCACTGTGGTTTGGGAGGAAGAAGACAATTCATCACCTCGCCGTGGCTTCCATCTGTAAACTGTTGGAAATTTACATTTTATATAACTCCTTTTGGCAGCGCTGGTTTTGATGAAAGTCACGGCAGTCGAGTTAATGCGCTGAATTATTTTGGAGTGAGAACAGAAAGGGAGTTGGGAGGAACAGCAGACAGGGAGATGAAGAGGAGGTGGGGGGTGGATGTGTGGGTTTGACTCAAAACAGCAGAAGGACTGCTGGAGCTGCTTCCACACTTCAAGGGCTTTAGTGACAGGGAAGCTGCTCCACTCAGCACCGTCAGCAGTTTTGCTTGTGTGTGTGTGTGTGTGTGTGTGTGTGTGTGTGTGTGTGTGTGTGTGCGTGTGTGTATGTGTGTGTACAGGGAATGAAAACACCCCATGTTGTTGTTTTATAAAGGACACTTTGCTACATGGATGCTAAGGACAAGTGCACATATGCTTCACATCAGGTGCACTCCAAACCTGCGTGCACAGATAAGAATGCCAGTGATTGATTTAAGATCTAATTGTGACCGTTTCACTGCACTGTTAATGGCCTTTTATAAACATTTGTCAAATTCACATTTACTTACATCTTTATTACCAGTATATATATTTGGCCACGATGTGAGGCTGCAGAACATCACCTCAGACGCCATACTGAGCAGCACAGGGGTTCCTCAGGGGACGGTCCTCTCGTCATTTCTTTCACTCTCTACACCTCAGACTTCAGGTACAACTCACATTCCTGCCATCTGCAGAAGTTCAGGATGACTCTGTCATTGTGGGCTGCATCATGGTGACCAGGAAGCTGAATACAGAGGTGTTGTGGACAGAACCACCTGCAAGTCAACGTTGGAAAAACAAAAGAGCTACAGGTGGACAACAGGAAGAAGACCCGACCCCCAACCCTATCAACATCAAGGGTACTAAGGTGGACAATGTGGCCTGCTACAAGTACCTGGGTGTCCACCTAGACAATAAACTGGACTGGACGGATAACACCAACACACTCTACAAGAAAGGACAGAGCCGCCTTTTTCTTCTGAGGAAACTCAGGTTGGGCAGCACGGTGGTGCAACTGGTAGAGCTGCAGCCTCTTAGCGAGCAGGTCCCTTGTTCAAATCCCAGTCCGGGGGCCTTTCTGAGTGGAGTTTGCATGTTCTCTCCATTGATGTTTACTCCGGGAACTCCGGTTTCCTCCCACAGACCAAAAACATGCATGCTAGGCTGATTGGTAGGGATGGGAACCGAGAACCGGTTCTGTTAGAGAACCAGTTCTTAATAGTCCAATTCCATGGAATTGTAGGTTGCATGTCTTAACGATTCAGCTTATCGGTTCGGCAGACTCATGGTGGTGACGTATTCAAGCGCTGACATCACAGACATGTGCCGCGCCCAAGTGGTGGTGGTGTTCTATAAATGATATCTATGGTGTTCAAAATGGCGTCGCGGAGGAAGCGCTCAAGCGTTTGGCTTCATTTCACGAAAAAAGATGAGACCAGGGCTACTTGTAACGCATGCAACGCGTCCATTACGATAAAGGGAGGAAATACGTCGAACATGCAGAAGCATTTGGCCACTCAGCATGCAGTGATTTTGAAGAAATGTACCGTTTTTAACACGCTGCTTGGAGGAGAAGGAAGTGGAGAGAAAGCGTCCACCTCCGTTGTAAATGTTACAGCAGGTAACGTCAAATTCTTTCACTTGTTACCTTTTAGCTATACTGCTTCCACTGTATTTTATAAATAATCTCCCTCTCCTGTAATAACATTTAGTTGACGAGGATTGCCGGAGTCTGGCTGGGTCAGAGGCTAGTAGTGTTAGCACGAGTGGTGCTGCTAGCACACCAACGTTAGCTTCTCCTTTCATGGAAGCAGGGAGAAGCTGTACAACAGCAGTTCAGTTTCCAACTGCAGCAAGAATTCGTTCGGTGGTCGTGTGGATGAAGAGGTCTCACATGGCAAAAGTGGTCCTCAAAGAGAAGCAACAACTCCTCAGTAAGAATGCATTTTAAATATTTTTATCAAAGTCAGCTAAAGTAATTTAAACTAATCCTCATGTGTGTGCCTTTCAGAGTTGCCCCAGCACATGCTGGTATTGGATGTGAGGACAAGATGGAACTCTCTGTTTTTTATGATTGAGAGGTTCTGTGAACAGTTTCCTGTGATCCAAGCTGCAGCTGTAGACCCACAGCTAAGAAAGCCCATGGAAAATGACAAGTATGCAATACTTGGTGGGGAAAAGACAAAATTAGAATAAATAAATAATAATAATAATGAATTCAATTTATAACGCACTTTTTATTAATGAAAATCTCAAAGTGCTACAAGGTGCAACAGAATTAAATGTCAATAAAACAAATAATAAAACAATTAAAATCAATAACAGTATCAGCTAAGATCAAAAGTAGAATCATGAGGAGGTAGAGTATGCTCGGTTGAAAAGAAAGGTCTTCAAGCCGCTCTTAAAGTCAACCACAGACTGTGGGGCTCTCAGACAGTCAGGAAGAGAGTTCCACAGGCGGGGGGCAGCCACACTGAAAGCCCGGTCACCCATGGTCCTTAATTTGGTTCTCGGAATGTGAAGGAGATTACTGTTCTGTGACCGCAGCGAACGGGTGGATGAGTATGGAATAAGAATATCCTTCAGATAATCTGGTGAAGTTCCGTGTAAGCATTGATGTGTAATGAGAGCAGTTTTGTACTGAATTCTGTAGGCGACAGGAAGCCAATGAAGGTTATGGAGAATGGGCGTAATATGTTCAAATTTACGAACTCTCAACAAGATCCTTGCTGCACTGTTTTGAATATATTGAAGTTTCTGAAGGTTTTTGCCAGGGATTCCAATAAACAGGGAGTTGCAGTAGTCGAGCCTGGAGGAGACAAAAGCATGGACGAGCTTCTCAGCATCGGAAAAAGTTAGGGATGGGCGAAGTCTGGAGATGTTTCGAAGATGGAAGAAGCAAGTTTTAAACAGATGCTTAATGTGATTTTCAAATGTAAGATTGGAGTCCATTTTTATTCCAAGATTAGTAACAGAGGTGGAGAGGGGGATGTCTTGTCCAGAAAAGGAAAGTCTTGTTATAGGAGATGTTTGTACCTGGTGAGGGGTGCCAATCAGTATGGCCTCAGTCTTGGAGCAGTTTAATTGAAGAAAGTTCTGATTCATCCATTCCCTAATTGCCTCCAGGCAGGCAGAGAGGGCAGTGAGTGAAGATGGAGATGACAAGGTGGAAGATGAGGATGCTCCAGTCCTGATGTAGAGCTGTGTATCGTCGGCATAACAGTGAAAAGAAATGTTGAACTGATTAATAATTTGACCTAAAGGCAGCATGTAAAGGGAAAACAGCAGGGGCCCCAGAACCGACCCCTGAGGGACACCACAGGAGACACAGACTGTCTGGGACGTGGCGTTGCCAAGACTAACACATTCCAGCCTGTTGGAGAGGAAAGATTTGAACCAGTCCAGGACGGTGTCGCAGAGACCGACCTCCACATGAAGACGGTGGAGGAGGATACTATGGTCCACAGTGTCGAAGGCTGCAGTGAGGTCAAGGAGGACAAGGATGGAGGGAGAGCCAGTGTCAGCAGCCAAGAGGACATCATTGGTAACTCTCAGCAATGCAGTCTCTGTACTGTGAGCTGCCCTGAATCCAGACTGGAACTTCTCATACAGGGAGTGTTGTTGTAGGTGGTCCTGCAGCTGAGCAGCAACAGCTTTTTCCAGCACTTTAGACAGAAAAGGGAGGTGTGAAATTGGGCGGTAATTAGAAAAAATGTCGGGATCCAAATTAGATTTTTTCAGAAGATGCCTAATGATGGCAGTTTTTAGAGGCAATGGAACATGACCAGATTGTAGAGACTGATTTATTATTTGAGTGATAAGTGGGCCTATTGCAGAATGATGGGTTTTTATGAGAGACGAGGGTGTAGTGATACACCTCGTCTCTGATATTTTAGGGTTCACACCTCTCTGAAACTCTCAGTGTTACACTTGCTTGAAGCTCAAGGAGACAAGTGGACACTATATTTTGTTACAATTATGTTGAATTAATGGACACTAATTAATCAGATTGAACTTTCTTTTTAATGTGTGTTAATTCAGAATTGATCAAACAGTATTTTTGTCATTTCAATGATGATCTGTTACTTGCACGACTGTGACCTTCTGCTGGTTTTATTTCTGCAAGAGCAAGCAGACTCTGTCGCTAAGGCAGAAGTCAGGGTAAGAGCTGTTCTCTGCCTTCTCTTGTTTTGTCTTCAAGCTAGACTCAACAGGACAGTCCACCTGGTCGTTTATGTAAACAGTTTTCCTGTTGTCCGTCAAGAGTCTTTCTGCCTATGGAATTAAACTTCCATCTCTTATTTTGTTAAGTTCAGCCAGTAGTCATTTAGGAGGTGGGTCAGATCCCGCCTCCCATATAATGGGCACTTCCTGCATTTTCTAGTTAGTGTTTGGAGGAGAACGAACTGACAACTTGCTTCTCTCCTCGTAAAAAGCTGGAGACGGCCCGGTCATGTGTCAACGACCCACGTCTCAGCTGGAGTTACAGTAAAGCTTACTGTAACTCATCACTCACCTTCTGGAAGAATTTGTTTTCTAAAGTTTTATTTTGAAAATCAGTCTGTGCGCTTGACCGTTGTTTCCTGCCGAGGGAGGCGAGTTCCTCGTATCGTGAATCAGCCACACACGCTGAAGTTTCAACTGGACGGCCACTGGACAAACCCATCCACGTGTGTGTCCACAAACTTCTCCACTCTTGTCTCCAAGAGACGAACCTTCAACAGGTAACGAGCCGTGGTGTGTTTGAGCGTGCGGGAGCCCAGCAGTCTGCTCGTGTGGGGAAAAAGGTGTCACCCAGTCTGGTTCAAAGTAACCAACTTTAGCTTAACTTAGCTTCCAGTACTCCTTCCTCCTATTTCTTATTTTTCATACGCATTTAACCTGTTAAGTAATGTGCCAACAGAAAGGTCCAACTGTCTGTTTGTTTTTAATTTGAATTCTTGTCAACGTAGTTATTAAATCAGAGCTAATATCGATACAAATGTTTAATGTAATTTTTGTGATAGTTTCAATAAAAGGTCTATTTTTTTGGTAGACCAACATAAATTGAAGTCTAAGTGTGAAATTACATTTCTGGCTAATCACAGTAAAAACAATTTAGTATCGGAAAAAGGAAGAACTCGCGCATTTGGTGGCAGTTTGTGCAAGATTAAAGTCTGCTTACATTTCTGGCTAATCACATCGTTAGATTTGTTGATTTAATCTGAAAAAGTTGAGACCCCGTGAATTGGTGGCATGTTTGTGCAGATAAAAGTCTGCTCAGCGATGCGCACCTAAACTATAGGTAAGTCAGTAAACTGACCAATAACTCCTATATTGTTACATGAATTGGTGGCCCGCGTACGGTCTTCTGAAAGATTATATTGATAAGTTGTTTTTGTAGCTTATTTTTGTTGCAGTGTTGTTGGCATTAGTTTGCATCCGGTTGTGGACTTATAGAGTGGTTTTGGCTGGTGGGTGTCTCAGAGATTGCTGTAGTGGCATTGTCTGGTGCGTTTGTCGTTAAAATTATTCTATCTCTCACTTTTGAACGTTTGTTTTGAAGCTGCGGATGAATGAATGTTTGTTTTTGTGAGACGTTTCATTACGTGTCGCGAGGCTGCATGCATTTTTTCGTTTTGTGACCGCCGTGTCACCTCTGCTTCATTTTATTACATCTGCGATTTTCTGTTGAAAAGCTGTGTCACACATTATTTTGCTGCTCCATTTTACCTAATCTGTTACAACGTGTTTGCCGAGGTTCGGGAAAAACCCACTCCGCTTTTAGACCGGATGTGTTCCGGTTCCGTGTGACGTAAAGTCCGTTGTTGTACACAGTTAGCGTGCTGCCTTCTTTGGAAGGCGTGGGAGTTAGCCTGGATGTGTTTGGGCTCATTTACAGAATTTTCTGCGGTGTAAGAATACGTTTATTTTGTGGAAGATGGGTCTAGAACCTTGGGTCGAGCTATAAGCTAAAAGCGGTACCGAGAGACAAGATGGCTGCTTAAAACGCTGTGATTGGTCCATTGTGTGTTGTGTTCAATAACGTTGGTTTCTGTAGACTCTGGTTGTCAGATTCATTTATGTACACATTTCTGACGGTTTATTTGTGTTGTTTGAGTTCTATGCACGTGATATCGTCGAAGACTGGCTTTACCGCGGTGTTTTGCGATATTTATGACTGTTTTAGAACGTTGAAAAGTCCGTTCCACGCTTTTGTTCGACCGACCGCAGGTCCGTGAACACACCGCTCGAACGGCACGTCGCACGTGGGCGGCGTTAGGTTTGGAAGACACAGTTTCCCATGAACACTTGGGTTTTAGAACTACAGTTCTGTCTTCGCTGTGATTGGTCGATTACGCTGTATGTGTTGACGCTTGCGCAGTGGGTGAAGCCCCGCTCCTCGTCAATTTTCACTTCAGCTACTTGTCCCAGACAAGTTTCAGGCTTGTTTGTCCATTACTGTCATTGAAAAGACTGTTTAAACGCGGTGTTTTTGTGATTTTGATGGGTGGATTGAGTCTGTTGCTCTGTTGACTGCCGATCGCCATGTGACCAGGTCACGTGACGCCGGGAGCTGCAGCTCCTTTGAAGGCCCGACCTTTTTTCTTTTAAACGCAGTTTAAAATGTTTCACAGTCCAACCGATTTTACTCACATAATTTCATTTTTGTGAGAAAGGGGATACTAGAGTTTTGTCACGTCAGGGCTCTGGGCTTTCTGATTTGCTGTTTTTAATCCGTTGTTAGACGTCTGTGAATGTTTGGCAGCTGAGAGCTGCGCTCACAGGTAACAACAGCGCCTCAATAGCGGTCAGATAGAGAAATTACAGTCGCTGTGATAAACTCATTTCCAGCGCTGTGCCCCCTGCTGGTTACGTTAGAAGACGCAGTCTTCCTGTAATGTGTGCATGTTGAATGTTCCTGTTTTAAACGGGAAACATTTTGAGAATATTGTACACACAGCACCCTTTCATTTGATTTTCACATATAATCAAATGTTGATGGCAGGACAGTTACACAGATTTAATACAGACATGTCTGTTTTTGATAAAACTGATAAAACTAAAGACTGCACACTGTAAAATAAGGCCATTTTACTTGATTTTTCACAGACAATCAGTACAAAGATGGACGCTCTGGCAGGTGCATCCTTTGATAGGCACTTAGCTGCAAAGAACGTCCTACAGGAACCAGGTGAACATCCCCTGGTGTTTTACGACAGGCTCCTCTCTGCTTGCACAAAGGACAAAACTGTCCCTGGATTAGAGGAAAATGTGGAGTTTAAACGTCTTTTCATTTTGAATCTTATGCCTTTTCAAATGAAATGTGTTCGTTTTCTGGTTGATTGCAAAAAAGATTCTATGGAAGTGATAAGACAATATGCTGCGTCAGTTTTTGAGGCCAAAATACAACCTAGGATACCATCAGAGGTTTGTACAGGTCAAAAGGTCACATCCCACTCACAGACTTTAGAAGAGGTTTCCTCTCCTATGGAGTGCGAGGGTGTACAGAATCCTCATGATAACAAACCACAGGTTGTGTCCAGCTGGAACAGTGACCCAGATCGGTTCACAAGGAGTACTGCTCCTCTTTCGCCTCAGGTTGAAAACCCTGTGATGAGCAATGAACCACAAAAGGCAGGTGTTCGCTCTCTAGATGAACCAAGATGGTTCAGATCGAACCAAAAGAGTTCTCACCTAGGTCTCACAGTGGGTGAACTTCGAGAGAAGTTGATGTCTGGGAACCGTGACCCTTTGAAAAATGGTCTGTCCCGACATGTACCCCCGAGAAGCGGCCCTCCTGCCCCTGCCCCTCGAGCTGCACAGCTCGAGACATGCAATGAGTCACACATGCTCCAGATTATGGAAGCGGCGCCTCCGCGCGAGGACGTGACTGAGGATGTGGTTTGTTTGTCAAATGATTTGAATGTTACAGTGGTTGACCAAGCTGACACAACGTGTGACGTTGTCCTTGATGATAACACAAACAACGTTGTTCATCCTGATGAAGCGACGCGCAACATTGTCTTTTGCAACAACTCAGTGCACACAGTTGACAACATCATCAACATTGACGAAGACGCTGACAGCAAACAAATTGCTGATGATCAGCGTCCTGAGAGTCCAGATGCTGACAGCAGACAAATTGCTGAAAATCCACATCCTGAAGGTCATGTGGCAGACAGCCATCATGATGCTGACAGCGACGACGATTACACAGACAGTCACACGTACACAGAAACGTGTGGAAAAACCTGAACGGTTTCTGTGTAACTTTATAAAAAGGGGGATAGCTAAGAGAGCTTACCTGCCACTCACATTGGAAGGGGTCCTCGCGCAAGAAGCGCTCCTGGTTAGCGGCTCAGACGTGTCTACCATGTCAGCCGAACTGTTTGAGGAGCTAAGGACCGCCGCTAACGATGTTGACAGGCAAATACCCTTTGTGAAATACACTTATGGTGAGCAACTGGGCCTCGCAAAGACGAGAACAACCCTAATAGCCATGGTTCACATGCAGATTGGCGAGATGTCACTATACCACCCGGTATATGTGTCTGAACTTGACTCACTCCGGGCTCCATTTGTGGTTGGCCAAGATTTTATAAATCGCTTTGAAGCGATTATAAATTATGGCAATCAGACGATGTGGGCCACAGTGAGCAGTCCACTGCCATTCGTGGTGCCCACCCAAGGTCAGGACACTGACTGTCTAACAGCAGGTACCGCTAAGGTCGAAAGGGATTCCCTAACCGAGACCACAAACCCGGTAAGTGGACCTTCATACACAGGTGAGACAGAGGAGACTCAACAGTTGGACCAGACTCTGGCCCATCACGAGGACCTCCTCTACGAGCTGACACCTTCAGCCCTCACTGAACACTACCTACCACCGGTAGAAGAAGGTGTGGAGATCCAAGGGTCCCACACCGATGACGCTGTACTGTCCTGTGGGACAGGTAATTCGGCATACAGCCAAGCTTTCTGTGAAGTCTTGGTTCAAGGACATCTAAGTCCAGACAGTGACAGTCTACAACACACTGACAGTCACTTGGACTTCATTGTTACTGATTCTGAGGACCCCTCCTTAAACAAAAGGGGGGCAGACTCACACTTCCTACCACAGGTAGAAGACGGTGTACAGATCCAAGGATCACACACCGAGAACGCTGTACTGTCCTCCGGGACAGGTAATTCAGTTATCAGCCAAGCTTTCAATGAAACCTTGGTTCAAGAGCTTTTGAATCTGGAACTACTCAGCGATGACATAGTTCTGACAGACTCAAAGAGCACCCCTTCAGTCATGAAGTGGGAAGACATACATCACAACGACAGAGACGCGCCTGCGACGGCGCTGACAGTTGTGACACACCTGAATTACGCAGAAAGAGGTAAACGTACAGAGATACGTTGGCCGAAACCTATAAGGTTCCTGTACAAGGCTCCCCATAAACTGCGCGAACAGCTTAAACTAAACAAAGGCATCCTAACTCGTGCCCATGGACGGACGTCCACACCCGTGTGCGTGGTCCCTCATGACCACAGGGGGGTGATGTTAGGTCATGCCCATGTCAAGGACAAAGATTTCAATAACCCCACAAACGACAAAGATCTCGCAAACTCAAAGACTTCATGGGAAAAGAAGGTCGTCCAAGCACAGGATAGTAAATAAACTAAACAGTTTAAACTATACTAGTTGCGAAAAGAAACCGTTCCAACTAGAACTTAGAAACGCTAAGCATAAAACCCACAACAAAAACTAAC
>JBBPBX010028020.1:0-15021 GCA_038048925.1 Garcialebias charrua
TGAAGAAACACGGTTTTTAATTTTAAACTCACTTTGAAAGTAATTTTCATTAATTTATCATTTTGTTTGCTAAAAACTAACATAGTTGAATGATACAAGATATATATGTTGTGTCACTATATGCTGCTCATGCTGACTCATCATTAATTGCTCGCGCTTATATAGTTTTACCGGCTCTGACTGTCGCTTGCGCCAACTGCACCTGAACGTAACATCCGCCTTGACGTAACATACGTGGAAGGGGGGCGTGACAAACTACCTACCACTCGCATTACTGCTCGACTGAAAAACAAGCACAAATAAGCGACTCAATGTCCGTGAGAAGCCCCAAAAACCGCCACAAGCGGCTGATCAAATTTGAAAGCGACTCCAGGGAAAAACAGGCCCAATGCCGCTTGAAATAAGCGGACTTGGCAACTATGGTCATCAGCCAACTGGTTGTGTAACACTGTGAGAGGGTGCTATTTATAAGACTGAGCTGAATACAGCACCTCAGACTGAGGAAGTCTTTCGGATGAAAGACGAAACGTTTCTACAGTTTTTTTTTTTTTGCTTTTTTTTTTTGAATGTACATAGGACCAGACTTAGCTTTTTTAGATTTAATGAGAAAGTTTAGGAGGAAGATGGAGGATGAAAGATGGAGGGAGTGGTGTGTTTAACCTAGAAACATAGCAGCTCTCCGGCCGATTTCAGCTACACGTTGGTACACTTGGCAAAGCATTTGACAACTTTGTTACCTCGTGAAGATGGTCAGTCCCCCTTGGTCCAACTGGTCAGTCCGTTTACTGTTTTCAGCGTCTCCAGACGTCTGCCTCAACTCGGACCGTAGTAACGGCATTTCCTGGTTTGAGTTTTCAGAATAAAACTCGGCATTTCCTGGTTTGAGTTTTCAGAATAAAACTTTCCTTGGGAGGAAAATTCATTCAGATGGAGCTTTTCAGCTCGAGGTCTGATTTCACAGCGAGCTTGCTGTAAAAAAAACTTGCTGATAGAACGAAGTCATTGGCGTTTGACTGGCGTTCATCCAGCTTTCAGGAGAAGAACATAGTTTAACTTCCCTCGTGAACTGAAGCAAAGCAGGAAGTTGGGGTTTTTGTAGAGAGCTTGACCCAGTTAAATCCACTCCGCTCATTGGTTGTTCACCAAAATAAAGGAGTGACTTTGCAGGTCAGAGAGTTGAAAGTCTAAAGCTTGTGCAGGAAGATTGTTTTAAGAAAAGACAGACAACCAGTCGCCAGTTATACAGATAACTTTATTAGACTTTGATTCATGTGTTAACATTTCTAAAACAAATCTGGAAAGTACTGAATAACAAATAATCATAAAAATTACAAGAGCTATTCTGTTAATTAATTCTGAATTAACACAAATTAAAAGGAGGTCTCTTCTGATTGATTTGTGTCTTTTGATTCAGAATAAATGTAAATAAAATAGTGTCCACTCGTCTGTTTGAGAGCCTCAAGAAAAGTGTACCACTAAGAGTTTCAGACACCGGGTTGTATCACTACATTTGTCACTGACCAATTTTATGATTGATACAGATAAGGATATTTGTCCTTTATTCAAAATGACACATGACAAGATAAAAAAAATCACTTGGATAAATGGTTAGATGTTCCAGTACATTCATCATTGTCTTAGAAAAATCTTTGTTTAAAACTGAAATTGCAACGAAGCCTTTGTATTTAATTTTTGTATGAAGCTTAATAAATTGATAAGGCAAGGAAGAAAATGTTTTTGTGTCCTACAAATATTTTTGTAGAGTTTTGGCTGTAAGAAATTAACAATGGGTTTATAATAAAACAGTATATAATTGAGTAAATAGCCCCCCCGGTGGACATTTCAGGAGCCGCCACTGGTTTTGGGGACTCTCAACAGCAACTGATCGGTTGATCTTAGAGATCGGGGAGGGCAGTAAATGCCGGGTTCCCACCGAACGCGTCTTGAGCATCAAAAACGCTCCTGACGCACCCTGTTGGCTGCTTGTCACCAGAATCTGTTCACACTGATGACGCGCAGTGGGAGGAGGTCTGGCTCCTTTTCCGGTCTGGTTGGTTTTGTTTTGCGCAGATGAAATCAGCTGTACGTGAGCCTCGTTACTACTTGAGTGGGTTTTCTACGAGCCAAACTGCAGCTCCAAAAGTCTTTGTTGAGATTAAAACGTTTTTTTATGTTTGGGGTGATCAAGCTCGAGCGGACAGCGGCAACTGTAAAAATGCCAAGTTTCTTACCGGAGGCGGGTTTCTTCATGGAGGCTCGTTGGGGTAAGTTTAAAAAGTCCAAAAAAAGTCCTGTCGTCGTTGCGTCATTACATAGCAGAGTCACCTGATTGGTTGCTGCTACGCTGCGAGCAGCAAAAGTTCAAATATTTGAACTCCGGCAGCCGCTGCTTTGGACGCGTCGCATGCGCGGAAAAGAACTGCCGCGCGCTGCTTGAAATGCTCAAAACGCGCCGCGTCACGCTTCGCTGCCCCTCACCGCTCCTCCACATAGACTTTCAATAACCGTGTTTCCATCCATTTTCATTTTGAATTTTGAGCTAATATTTAAAATCTTGCAAATATGTAAATACAAATTAATGCGGATCAGAAGTGTTTCCATCTACTGGCTTGAAGCGCTTCTACAAGCCACGCACAGCGTCATTACGTCAGACATCAGCACTGCGCATGTCTACAGTAAACAGGAAGTAGCGGTTGAAAACAGAACCCGGCCACACATCTCGTCAAAATGGAGAGAATATTTCAGGTACGTGTTGCTATCGGGCAAGTTGTATTTATTCTGTCATGCCAACTAGTTTTAGCGATGTTACATGTTGTCCGGAGCGGAAACAGCTGATCAGTCACGTGACGTGAATGTTCGCTACGGCAGAACTGAGTCGGCAAATCTGTTTCCATCTGTCGTTTTGCGCATCTGCTCGTTTCGAAGATCCCAAAAACCACCTCAAGCGAGCGTATCAACTTTTTGGCGAATTTGAGGAAGTTAACTTCGCATTTTGCCGTTTCCATTAAGCTTTTCTGCTGCGATACTTCAAAATGCGCATCTAGAAACCTTAAAGGAAACACGGCTAGTGTAAACCGGCTGCTTCCGCTGCCTGAAACGCGTTCGGTGGGTATTCGGCATACGGCTGAAGCAGCTCAGACAGATATGCAGAATTCTGCACAAGCTGCAGACGTGCGAGAGAGGTCTGGATAATGCCTGCATACATTCAACCTTTATTTATACAGGTTAGTCTCATTGATGTTTATGTTTATTAAATTTGTTCATTTTTTTTACAAAAGAAACAATAGTCAAAGTCAAAGTCAACTTTATTGTCAGAACTGCAATATGTACAGGACATACACAGGACCGAAATTGCGTTTCTCTCAGTCCCTCGGTGCAACAGTAACCATCTAAACATTAAACACTGAAACATTTAATAAACATAAGCATAAAATAGTAAAAGTAACACTGTCCTGAGTTTTTTCATAGTGGTATAAGAGTATGAAAATTTACACCAACACTGAAAACTAAAACTAAAACATAAGCATTTAATGAATATAATACTGTCCTGAGTTTTTGCATAGTAGTATAAAAAGTATATCTATAAAATAAACTGAAGGTTCTAGCATTGACATTTGCAAAGTGGCACAGCAGCATATGAGTTAATGTACACAGTATATGTATGAGGTAGTTGATGTTGGTATAGAGGCAAAGTGGCATATGCAGTAAGGCACATTGGGCATCCTTAAATAAGGCTAGTCAGAGAATACTGTATATGTATCAGCAGTAGTGTAGATAAAAGTAGTGTAAATGTAAACAGTAGTAATAAATGTAAACAGTATTAATAAATGTAAACAGTGAATGTAAACAGTAGTATGACTATAGGCAGTAATGTAATACAAACATTAGTGCAAATATGAGAAGTAGTGCAAACTGAATGAGCACATGACCGAGAGTCTGAATTTTGATTCAGAATAAATGTAAATAAAATAGTGTCCACTCGTCTGTTTGAGAGCCTCAAGAAAAGTGTACCACTAAGAGTTTCAGACACCGGGTTGTATCACTACATTTGTCACTGACCAATTTTATGATTGATACAGATAAGGATATTTGTCCTTTATTAAAAATGGCACATGACAAGATAAAAAAAATCACTTGGATAAATGGTTAGATGTTCCAGTACATTCATCATGTCTTAGAAAAATTTTTTGTTTAAAACTGAAATTGCAACGAAGCCTTTGTATTTAATTTTTGTATGAAGCTTAATAAATTGATAAGGCAAGGAAGAAAATGTTTTTGTGTCCTACAAATATTTATACAAATATTTATTTATACACAATACAAGACAATCCCATAAATGATAATGTACAAAATATAAAAAAATGAAAGGTAGCAGAAAGAAGAATAAATCTTATTATATCTGCCCCTTTTCCAACAATCAGATTAAACAATAATAATCTTCAACCAACAGTACAAAATGACTAACTCTTTCTAATTTTCTAACTAATACAATACACATTACGCTATTTCATATATTTTTTTAACACATTCGTTTTGATCATTTTCTTAAATGTAAACATTGACTTGGCATTTTTAACTACATTCTCCAAGCCATTCCATAATCTAATTCCCTGGATTGAGGTAGAACGTCCCTTCAAACTAGTTCTGAATTGTGGTTTTACAAACATCTCTGTCCCCTTAAGATTATAACAACTTTGTCTTTTAACAAAATGCATTTGGATATTTAAAGGTAATGCATTATTTTGAGCCCTATACATAACTGATAAAATATTATAGTCTACCAAATCATGGAACTTCAATAACTTCAGTTGATAAAATAATGTACTTGATGGATGACAGTAATGTTTTCTAGTGATAATTCTTACAGCTCTTTTCTGTAATACAAAAATAGGCTTTGTGATTGTTTTACACGCTTTCCCCCAAACATCAATACAATAGATTAAGTGTGGAACAATGATTGTGTTATACAACAAATACAGAGCTTTATCATTCAATAGGTCTCTGACTTTGTACAGTACTGCAATCGATTTAGCTATTTTTATTCTTACAGAATTTATGTGTTGTTTCCATGTCAGTTTGTCATCAATGATAACACCCAAAAACTTCACCTCACTCACTCTACAAATCTCAACATCCTCAATTTTGAGTGGAACATCAACAGTTTTCTTTTTATTACCGAATATCATGTAATTAGTTTTTTCTAGATTTAATGATAATTTATTTATTTTAAACCAAGTTTGTATCTTGACAAATTCTGTCTTTATCAATTCCAACATTTGTTCTATATCTTCACCTAAACAGAAAAAAGTGGTATCATCAGCAAAAAGTACACATTTAAGGAGTCCTGACACATTTACCAAGTCATTCACATATAAAATAAATAGCTTTGGTCCAAGTACAGAGCCTTGGGGAACTCCACATGTGATATTACAGAGGTCAGATCTTACATCATTTATTTGTACAAATTGTTTCCTATCTTTCAAGTATTACAATTTACAAGTACAGTATTTACAATTAACAGTGCATTACAGTAGTCAAGACGAGATGTGATAAAACCGTGGATTAATTTCTCCAAGTCAGGTCTTGCTATAATTGGTTTCACTTTTGCTATTTGGCGAAGTTGATAAAAACTTTTCTGAAAAACACTGCTGATCAGTTTTTCAAATTTAAATTCAGATTCAAACTTCACCCCCAGATTGGTGACACAGTCCCTGAGATTAAAAAGACAGTGAGCAAAGGTCTATGCTGGGAGAGGGACAGCAACTCCTTTTTAACTGCCAACAGCGTTGGTGACAAATTCCAGTCAGGTTTTAAATCAGGCCACAGCACAGAGACAGCCCTTTTAAGAATGTTTTGCTAGTTTTTGAGACTTTGTTAAAAAAATATGTATTTCTGTATTTCTCTCTTGTGTTTTTCAATTGTTTAATAAGTAAATTCTACCATTGCTGTTCATCATTCTTTAGTTTGTAGCAGGTCGCTTTTGTAAATGAGTCCACGAGGCTCAATGAGATTTTAGCACTTTGAGATTTTTATTAATGAAAAGTGCATTATAAATTGAATTCATTATTATTATTATTATTATTATTATTTACCTGACTAAATAAAGGTTGAATGAAAAAAGAGTTTTTAATGACCTTCTTTTAACTGTTGATGCAGGAGGATCTGCTGTTTTAGTGCTTTTAGACCTTTCTGCTGCCTTTGATGCTGTGGACCACAACATCTTGTTGTCACGACTGGAACACGTGGTCGGTATCAAGGGCACAGTTTTATCCTGGTTTAGATCCTACCTGACTAACAGGAGTTCTTCTGTTCACTTAGGGAAATGTTCTTCATCTCCAGCTCATCTGATCCGTGGAGTCCCTCAAGGGTCTATTTTAGGTCCACTGCTTTTTAATTTGTACATGTTGCCTTTAGGGTCCATTTTTAGAAAACACAACATTCCTTTTCACTGCTTTGCTGATGATACCCAGTTATATCTTCCGAGTGACTGAGCCAGACAGGGTTACTCCACTGGATCCACTCCTGGACTGTCTGAATGACATTAAAGTCTGGCAAATGTAACACCCTTAATGTTCTTGGCCCCTTGGCTTCATACAGCCACTCCAATGTCAGGAATCTTTGAGTTATTTTTGACAGTGCTTTTAAGTTAGACAAACAGATAAATGCTGTAGTTAAATCCGGTTTCTTCCAGCTAAGACTCATTGTCAAGGTGAAGTCTTGTCTCTCTTTCAGAGACCTTGAAAAGGTGATTCACGCTTTTATTACCTCTCGCTTGGACTATTGTAATTCACTGTATGTTGGTTTAGACAAATCATCTTTGCATCATTTACAATCTGTCCAGAACGCAGCAACTCGTCTTTTAACAGCAACTAAAAATATGAACATATAACCCCTGTCCTGTCCTGGCATCCCTTCACTGGCTCCCTGTCCACTTCCTGATTGATTTTAAGATTTTTTTGCTTGTTTTTAAAATCTTAAAAGGTCTGGCCCCGTCATATTTATGTGATCTTATCAACATCTACACTCCTATAAGAGCACTCCGGTCTACCAACCAGTTTCTCTTAGATGTCTCCAGATCCAAAATGAAGTCCAGAGGTGATCGGGCTTTTGCGGTTGCTGCTCCAAAACTGTGAAACAGTCTACCTGAGAATTTAAAGAGCGCTCAGACTGTTGAGACTTTTAAATCTTTGCTCAAGACTCATCTGTTTCACTTGGCATTTAATCCACGCAGAGTCTGAGAACAAATTTTGAGCAGATTTTATTGTTGTATATTTACTGTTAACTTTATTATGTTTCAGTGGCACTAGATGCATTTTACTCTTTTATTTTAATTTTATCTGTTTTAACTGTAAAGCACTTTGGTCAGCTTCTGTTGTTTTTATGTGATATATAAATAAATTGACATTGATATTAACTCGGTCCAAACATCATAACTTCAGTCTTGTTCTCATTTAGACTAAGGAAGTTTAGAGAAAACCATGCCCTAACATCATCAAGTTGCTGGAGTGTATTGTTTTATGCCAGGGGATGTTTCATTCTGTTCTGTCTTCTAGCAACTATACAGAATGGACGGTTAAAGCTGTATCGTAGCTTACTTTAATCTTTATTGAAGCAGCAGGACTACATGACAAGTGCATTTCCTCTAGGGCCTCTCAGCCTGTGTCACACCTAAATATATCCCCCTGGGAACATAGGCTGAACTCACAAACAATCCACTTGTTACAGGGGAAGATAGATCTGGCAATCATCAGCATAGAAATGAAAAGAAATGCCATGTTTCCTAAAAATGGAGCAGAGGGGGAGTAAATAAAGAGCAAATAAAAGAGGGTCAAGGATTGAGCCCTGGGGTACGCCATTTGGAAGAGGAGCAGTGGAAGACATAAAATTGTCAATTTTTACACAGAAACTCCTATTGGTTAAATATGACAGAAACCATTTGAGAGCGACACCCCTGATCCCCACACACTGCTCAAGATGAGAGATTAAAATCCTGTGGTTAGCAGTGTCAAATGCAGCAGACAAATCTAAAAGCACTAAAACATCAAACTTTCCGGAATCTCAGAGTCAGAGTCAGAGTCATAGAGAATTTATTGTCATTTGCACCGCATGTCACCCCGATAGTCGCTAAATGTTTTGAGAAACTGGTCATGTCCCACATCAAGGCAACCGTCAACATCAACGAGGACCCTCATCAATACGCATACCGTGAGAACCGATCAACAGAGGACGCCATTTCTTCCGTGGTCCACACTGCTCTCACCCACCTGGATCAGAAAGACTCATACGTGCGTCTGCTCTTTGTGGACTTCACATCTGCCTTCAACACCATGATCCCCCAAACTCTGATAGACAAACTATCTACACTTGGACTAAGCCCCTCTATTTGTAACTGGATACTAGACTTCTTAACAGACAGACCACAGTCCGTGAAGATCCACAACTTCTCCTCCTCCACCATAACCCTCAGCACTGGCTCTCCTCAGGGATGTGTGCTGAGCCCCCTTCTGTTCACTCTGCTCACATATGATTGTACAGCCACACTTCCAGGCTGTCATATTGTTAAGTTTGCAGATGATACAGCGGTGGTGGGATGCATCACAAACAATGATGAGTCCAGCTACAGACAGGAGGTGAAACACCTGGAGAGCTGGTGCAAAGAGAATAATCTTCACATGAATGTGAAGAAGACAAAGGAGATGATTGTGGACTTCAGAAGGAACAAACACACNGAAAAACTACCTGTAGTCACAATTGTGTTTTCTTGTTAGCACGTCTGATAACACTTACCGGTAGTTTGAAGTGTACACCTGAAAAAATATACAGGTATACGTTCCAAAAACAGTTCAGACATTTCCCCAAACAAAAGGTGAAATGGCATTCACCTGAGTTAGATCTTGTTAAAAACAGAGACTCGTTATAAATGCAATTTTTTTTCTCTGATTTTGTTTATATTCATTTTAGATCCACATAACTCATAAGAACCAGGCTAACATGCTGATGGCTCCACCAGTCAAAACATCGAGCTTCTTTCACCACAAGTAAAGAACCCAGCACATCCTCGAGTCTGCAGAAGCGTTGCCACAGAATAATTCAGTCCAATGTTGAACGTGTAATTGTGTTTAATTACGTGTATGTGTGTCCTTTGCATTTATCTCCTGCTTCATTGTTTAAAAAACTGCTCCAACATGTGTATGAACAAAAACTCAATCTTCACACGTCTTCAGTTTGTTCGCTAGTAGTGTGTGCCAACTAAATGTGATCCAACATGTCTGTATGAAAATAGACTTTACTTATATAGCACCTTTCTATCTTATCAAGATACTCAGAGGCTTTACAACAATCTGTGCCCTCATTTAACCATTCATACAGCACTCTACTATTTCTGTACAAAGAATAATCAGAGTTTTATCAGATTCATACACTGATGGGACACACATGAGGGGTTCAGTGTCTTGCCCAGGGACACTTCGGCATGTGACTGCTGGTGGACTCGAACCCACAACACTTGCATTGGAGGACGACTGATCTAACCGCTCAACCACAGCCTCCCTCAATGAAAGAACAAAACACGTGTGTATACATTAATTAGCATTTTATAAATTTGTGGTCTTCATTGACATCCCAGTTGTTTGTGGGTGAATCATGTTTAAAGGGTTTACCGTATAGCGTTTTTTTTTCTTTGTCGATTAATGACATAAACCGTTCATCTTTCACGATCAGCGTGCCCATGTTTGCAAGAGCATCAAAAAAAAGTTTGATACAAAGTATATGAGGACTTTTTGAGCATCTCATATTTAGCTTTATGTTTTGAGGTAGCCTGGCCCTCGCCTTCCTGCACAGCTCCGCTCAATTCTCATTTCCCTTCACTGCTCAGTCTGGGACTTCTCCCATAGACAACGATTTCTCCGGCTGATTTTTGACCGGACCAATCAGAGAACAGAAGGGGCGGAGTTTTTGGCCCCTAACCCACGCCCCCACCTGTCCCAGCGCGCAGCCAGCGAGCAGCCGCATGTTCTCATTCAAAGCGATGCAAAGCGATGCAGGACTGTTTTATATGTGACACAAATGTATTAATTTCCCCTTCTTAATCCCTTATCTGGAGTTTTCTTTTGTTTTTTTGGCCAAAAGTCAAGTGATCGCTCCCTCCTCCTCCTCCTCCTCTCTCTCCGCTGAGTGCAAAGAATAAGGAAGTGCCTCAGGTTGTCACGAGAGAAAAAAACTCGGGTTTTACGTTGTTGCCCGAGTCCCTGCATATTTTCTGGTCTTCTGGTGTGCTGGACCAGCGCTACATGGTTTTATTTTATATTTTTCAAACGTTTTATTAACATATAAACACAGAATATGCAGGCAGCGAGAGAAAATGCAGCAGGAGGCGGAGCTGAAGTCAAGTTCGGCAGAGCACAGAGGGGGAGGGAGCAGAATGCTTTCCCTGTTCAAAAATTTTCTAAGATCCAATGGTTTTGTTCCTCAGGCAGAGGCCACGCCTCCAGCAAGAATCGTTTTTCAATGGAGAAAGTCCAGACCCTAGTTCGAAGCGAAGTGAAGGACAAGGGTCTGGTTTTAACCAGGCTAGTTTTGAGGTTGCTTTTACAATTTTACGACCATTATAGTCAACATTGTTCTGCTATTTTTAGTGTGTTAAGAGGCTCTGAACACAAGCTGTTGGTGAATTTTTGGTCAAAGGTTATGCATGTTTTTAACTACTATGACTGAGAATGTTAACTCTGCCCACGAATCATATGTTTGGGTTAGTAGAAAGCTGAATGAGGAGCTGGATAAGGCGGATGCATGCAGCTGGCACTCCAAGGTCGCCTCTGTGTCTGTGAGCTTGACTGAACTGATAAATGTATAAAAACAAGCTTCACGCGCTGCCCGGGGCTGATTCTCGTGACTGGGCTTCATGTACGTACTTCCTGAATGTAATCTGTCCTGAAAATCTGTCCTTGCACGTAAAGAAATGGTTAAAAATATTCTTCTTACGTTGTGTGGCTCCTTTTGAGCTAAAGCGAGAATATTTTTTCTCCCAACACAAGGATAAAATTCTTATTTATTGTAACATTTTTACACCTTTGTCGTATTGTCGTTAGAATGCTCTCCCTTTAATTAAATATTATTTCTGATGATGAAATCATGCCAAAATGTAGTTGTAAGCCCCCAAATTTTTAAATTTTGTGTACCGGTACATTTTTTCAGTGAAGCCAATCTTGTGGTAGATTTTAGGGTACTTGTGTACATTTTAGTATTGATTTGTTGTTTTGTATGAGTCAAATTGTGTATTTGTCATTTGGATGCATCTTCTTGACCATGTTGTATTCTCAAATTAAAAAGAAAATCATGCAACGTCACATTGAAATGATGCATTTTATTCTTATGTCAACCCAAAGTGGACAACATTGTTTAAGAAAAAGTAAAGAATGTAATCTTTCATTGCCACTAAATTTTATTTTTGGCTCTAATTTGTCTTTGAGTCTTTTATTTAATATTATTGCTGAATGTTCAAGGTTCTTTATTGTCATTCGCATCAATGTGGTACATGAGGTGGAACGAAATTGTGTACTCAGAGTCCCAGTTACACTCAAAAATAGCAAGAATATAAAGTACAAAAAGAAAGAGTAAACAAGATCCTAAGATATATGCTAAACACTAATAATGTAAAATATTACCTTATATTAAACAGCAGCCTGAACATGAGTCTGTAGATGGGTATGAATACAGCAGCATAAAAGTGAGTGATCAGCAGCATGGATAATCAGCAGCACAGATAAGTCCCATATCACCAGTGAAAGTTGCATTACAGTGATTTTCTTTGTTAGGGATTTATGATTCTTCAGGGTAGAAGCTGTTCCTCAGTCTAGTATCTACACTTAATGCTCTGCAACCTTTGATTGTTCTGATAGATGACTCTGAGTGTGATTAAACTGTATGGAGGAAGACTGAAAGCAGGCAAGATTTCTTTGAATGTTTTAACCAGAATAATGGACATACATATTTATTTTTATTGAGTAGACAAAATCACTCCAAGGACCAATCATTTCTTAAAGGAATGTATATCGCCCACCGCCTTTATGTGAGAGTGAGCTCATCTGAAGACTCGCTTTGGTCAAACCTTACAAATAATTTGTGCAATCCACTGCATTATTTTGAGATCTCACCAGACGTGTTTGCTCTTGGGGCATATGTTGAGATGACTTTCAGCTACTCCCACATCAAACTTTAGCTCAATATCTGTGAAATTCACTGATCTAGAGCCATTTTTAAATGGATATTGTAAGGTTTGCAGACGATACAGCAGTGGTGGGATGCATCACAAACAACGATGAGTCCAGCTACAGGCAGGAGGTGGAACACCTGGAGAGCTGGTGCAGGAAGAACGACCTTCACATCAATGTGAAGAAGACGAAGGAGATGGTCGTGGACTTCAAAAGGAACAAACAAACCCACCCCCCAACATAGGAGGATCTGCGGATCAGTTACAAGTACTTGGGTGTGCCCCTGAATGACATCTTCAGCTGGGCCAACAACACCACCAGCCTGATCAGAAAGGTCATCAGAGACTCTACTTCCTCAGACGGCTGAGACGAGCTGGTCTGAGAAGCTCAGTCCTCACCTCCTTCTACAGGTGTGCAGTGGAGAGCATCCTGTGCTCCAGCATCAACGTGTGGCATGGAGGCTGCACAGCTGCAGAAAGAAAAGCTCTTCAGAGAGTGGTGAAGGCTGCACAGAAGTCTGTTGGATTCAGCCTCCCCATCATCACAGACATTTACACCTCCAGATGCAGGAAGAGGACCACCTGCATCATGAAGGACCCCACTCACCCAGCACACACACTTTTTTGTCCTGCTCCCCTCAGGCAGGAGGTTGAGGAGCATTAAGTGTAGAACCACTAGACTGAGGAACAGCTTCTACCCTGAGGCTGTTAGACTCATGAATAAATAACCAGAATAATCACTGTGAAAAATCACATCATGTTGCTGCTGATCTGTTTCATGTTGCTGCTGATCTGTTTCATGTTGCTGCTGATCTGTTTCATGTTGCTGCTGATCTGTTTCATGTTGCTGCTGATCTGTTTCATGTTGCTGCTGATCTGTTTCATGTTGCTGCTGATCTGTTTCATGTTGCTGCTGATCTGTTTCATGTTGCTGCTGATCTGTTTCATGTTGCTGCTGATCTGTTTCATGTTGCTGCTGATCTGTTTCATGTTGCTGCTGATCTGTTTCATGTTGCTGCTGATCTGTTTCATGTTGCTGCTGATCTGTTTCATGTTGCTGCTGATCTGTTTCATGTTGCTGCTGATCTGTTTCATGTTGCTGCTGATCTGTTTCATGTTGCTGCTGATCTGTTTCATGTTGCTGCTGATCTGTTTCATGTTGCTGCTGATCTGTTTCATGTTGCTGCTGATCTGTTTCATGTTGCTGCTGATCTGTTTCATGTTGCTGCTGATCTGTTTCATGTTGCTGCTGATCTGTTTCATGTTGCTGCTGATCTGTTTCATGTTGCTGCTGATCTGTTTCATGTTGCTGCTGATCTGTTTCATGTTGCTGCTGATCTGTTTCATGTTGCTGCTGATCTGTTTCATGTTGCTGCTGATCTGTTTCATGTTGCTGCTGATCTGTTTCATGTTGCTGCTGATCTGTTTCATGTTGCTGCTGATCTGTTTCATGTTGCTGCTGATCTGTTTCATGTTGCTGCTGATCTGTTTCATGTTGCTGCTGATCTGTTTCATGTTGCTGCTGATCTGTTTCATGTTGCTGCTGATCTGTTTCATGTTGCTGCTGATCTGTTTCATGTTGCTGCTGATCTGTTTCATGTTGCTGCTGATCTGTTTCATGTTGCTGCTGATCTGTTTCATGTTGCTGCTGATCTGTTTCATGTTGCTGCTGATCTGTTTCATGTTGCTGCTGATCTGTTTCATGTTGCTGCTGATCTGTTTCATGTTGCTGCTGATCTGTTTCATGTTGCTGCTGATCTGTTTCATGTTGCTGCTGATCTGTTTCATGTTGCTGCTGATCTGTTTCATGTTGCTGCTGATCTGTTTCATGTTGCTGCTGATCTGTTTCATGTTGCTGCTGATCTGTTTCATGTTGCTGCTGATCTGTTTCATGTTGCTGCTGATCTGTTTCATGTTGCTGCTGATCTGTTTCATGTTGCTGCTGATCTGTTTCATGTTGCTGCTGATCTGTTTCATGTTGCTGCTGATCTGTTTCATGTTGCTGCTGATCTGTTTCATGTTGCTGCTGATCTGTTTCATGTTGCTGCTGATCTGTTTCATGTTGCTGCTGATCTGTTTCATGTTGCTGCTGATCTGTTTCATGTTGCTGCTGATCTGTTTCATGTTGCTGTGTTCATGCGTACTCATCTGCTCACACAGACTCATGTTCGTGCTGCTGTTTGGCACATTGTTTTTGAACTACTAGTGCTTTAGTGTATTTTTAGTTTAGCATTTTTCTTGGCTCATATCCTAGATCTTTTAACAGTTTTTTTTATTTATTTACATTTTATACTTTTGTTGGATGTAACTGGGACCCTGTGTACACAATTTCGTTACACCACATGTATCACATGTGGTGCAAATTACAAATAAAGAAACTCTGACTCTAAATTTTGTGCTTATCTAAATGTTAATCAGCTAGATGTACAACTGATTAAATTTCTGAGTTTTCATTAAAATCTGTTCAGTGGTTCATGAGAAATTAGTTAAATCAGTGCACTGACTGGAGTATTTCTTCACCAGTAAGCATGTGTTGGAGGCTTGTATGTTGCCCACTTGATGAATTTCTATGAGTCGGTGAAATCTTATTCCAAACGGGAGCTGTGATTTTTGGCCCGAGCCCCAAACCTGACCCGACCTGAAATTCGATCCGGGTTAGGCCAAAATGATGTGCTTGATGGGCCGACCGGGTCGGTCTTGGGCTTTTGATGCAGTTTTAATTGCACATGTGGCCCCGCCCACCCTTTGATTTTATCACACATCTGAGGATTTGCAACTGACCCACAACAAGCAACATAATGGAGCTGGAAAGT